>SKCR01001217.1:0-89873 GCA_019454045.1 Zanthoxylum bungeanum
ATAGTAAAAATTGAAAATGTAAAGAAAACAAATTACTATTACAAAAGTAAATAAAATTAATTACAAAAGTGAAAATTAAACTAAATAGATACAAACTCCTTATTTACTCATAGAATTAGAGAGTGGAAGGTACATCTGAAACTGAAATTTTCAAGCTGAATTTATAGGGGTCGGTAGGCTTCACGCGTCGTGATGCGTGACCCTTTTGCGTTGCGATGCTCCGTGATTTACAGCGTGGCTTGCGGAGGGCTTGACATGTGTCCCGATGGCTGGATTCTGAATGATTGTGCTGATGTGGCGATGATGTGGCAGTGATGTGGCGACACGTGGCGATGTGGATTGTCGGCACCATAAGATTTTGACACGTGTCACGTGATGATTGGATGATGATGACGTGGCGCGTTGACTTGGCAAGCGACTGAGGTGGACACCTACGTGGACTGACATGTGGATGACAAGTGGTGATTGTGATTGTCGGCAGCATATGATTGTGACACGTGGCATGCAAACGTTAGCAGATCGACTGTGATGTTGACATGTTCACGACCCACACTTAGCATGATCGGCGCACATTAGTAAGATCAAACTTCTCATATTTTGACACGTGTCCCCGGCGCACATTAGAAGGCTTGCGCCCCACGCCAAATGACGATTTTGTCATTTGTTGTCATTTTTCACTGTTTTGGCCCCAAATCACTTCCAAAATATCCTGAAACTTTATTTATCTACACAAATAAACATAAAACACTCAAATATTCACAAACTCAAGAACTATAAAAAAATATATGAGGTAATTGAGTGGGAAATAGTGATATAATCAACACTCATCAGATACCCTTTTATAGGAGTGACTGATACCAGTTGTCTTGATCTATTGTAATAGTCCCGCGGCTATTACAAATATTCAGAACTGTTATTATAACAGTAAGAGATTGTAGATACACATACAGTTAGAGAATACCTCCTTCTGGAGTTGTAAGAATAGATCATGTACGGCTGATGATAATTTAGCTGATCCTTTGATAAAAGGACTAGCAAGAGAAAAAGTATACAATACCTTGAAAAGAATGGGACTATTTCCATTAGACAGTCACTTATGATGGTAACCCGACCTAATAGACTAGAGATCCGAAAGTATATGTTCAATAGGTACTAACAAGTCATGAAGTGATGATGAATCATGCTATTTATTTTTATTTGTGAGTTTCATTCTGAGAGCGATGTATGATATCCTGAAGCGATATAAGATGAGTTATTTAACTCTTAGTGTTTATTATACTCTATGTAGAGTGTAGAGTACCTAGCTACATGAGTACTCTTAATAGACACACATATGTGAATGTAGAAGTGAGGGCCGCTTCTTATAAAACTTTTAGCAAAAATTTATAGAGCATTCACTATATGGGGATATACTGTTGGATAATATGACCCATAGCGTCACTATTTGCACAGAACATTGTGTTGTTGTAGCAAATTAACTATGTAACAAGGAAATTGCACTCTCATCATTTGTGATTAGATCACCATAGATATATAAATGAAGAGAGGTCCCTATGATTAGTTCCTGGATTGAGATGATATGAGACAGTATCAGTCCACGAAGGATTAATCATTAAATATCCCTAGCCGTAGTATTATCGAGACTGGACATCGATAATGCGGAATAGGCTAGTATTGCACTTGTGCGCGTTGTGAGGGCACAACGGCATAGTTCTCATATATATAAGTGTTGGAGACTTATGCAAGTGCGATAGGAGGTCGTGTTTCACGATGGTTACGGGAAAACAGCTTCGCTCTGGATAGACCCCTCGGAATCCCATGGTATTATGACTATGTGTCTATGGGAGGCCGAAGTCAAGGTAGGTGTGTATAGTCTTAACCTGAGACTTGCATCGCTGATACTTACGATAATCGATAAACTTTGGTTTTGGTGGTGGGGGACCCTGACAGGTTCTGTGTCTACCACTTCTGGGTTTATCAGAGAGTCGTAGAGTATTGGGTGTGATGTCGAGACGGAAGTATCACTCCAGTCAATTGGAGATGATGTCACGCAGGATACGGTATTAGTGCTCTTAAGTGATGCGCATCCAATCGTGATATTATGACCAGGTCATGAATATCCGATTATAGAGACTAGTTACCAGACATCCGATATGTGTTTCGGACGGGGTAGACACTTATCCAGCCCCAGCCCTAACACGTGATTATCCGATACTGGGCCGATATGCACAATACGATTGTTATACTACGCTTGATATAGATCTAAATATTCTTAAAAGGATATGTCGGAGAGAATTGGGTATACTTGGTACTTTGCTAGGAGTCGACCTTGTCTCGTAAATCATAGAGTTAGAACGTAGTACTTGGTACGTACGTGATTCGTTATTACACCGACGACCGTATTTACTGCCAAATTATCCGGAGATCTCATGGGTCGTTCCCGATAATCCACCGATGACACACAACTCGCACTCTTGAATAATCTGGGATTATATAGAAGAGAGAGAAAATTAATCTAGGATTAATTACGGAGATATTTTATCTAGGATAAAATATCGTCGAGAGAGATAATGATTAATTTGGAATTAATCGATGAATTAATATATTCGATATATTAAACGAAATTAGATTTCGACGCGGAATTAAAATTAGATTTTAATTCGGGCGAACGAATTAATTTAGAATTAATTCGTTAGCGACGTGAATAGTGAATTCGCTAGGTGTAATCACTTAATTACGACGCGACGGAAAATTCGTTAATTTAGAATTAGCGAACCCGAGCCCGAGTGTTGATTGCGAGCGCATTCGTATTTCGAATTCGAGTGCGGCAACGCAAGTCACATCAAGCGTCAAATCAATCGTCACATCAAGCGTCAATCAAACGTCACTTGAGTGATGTGACATTTGATTGATTGATGTGAGTGATTGATTGATTGAAAAGACATGACCACAATCACATCACTTTATTAAAGTTGATGTGAATAGTGATAGATGAGATTGTGTAATTAATGGCTTGACTTTTAAAAGGAAATGAAATGCAAATTCAAGTGAAATTATTGTGAATTTCACTTAAGGTATATAAGATATACCAAATGCATTTCATTTACATTTCAACCACACATTTCTTTCATCTCTCTTTCCTCTCTTCTTGTTCACGCCCAGGGGCAAAACTTTCTGTTTTGTTCTTCAAAAACCGTGAGTTCAAAGGGAGCAAGGGTGGGTTTTCATGGTGAGAAAATCCAAGTGCTAGCACACTTACGAGTCTTGCGAAGGTGGTAGGGAGGTTCACCCATGAGCCGGGATCATCGGACGAAGCTTGGAGCTTCGTTCGTCATCCAAAACTGAAAAACGTGGGACAGTGGACTGCAGTGAATGGCGCCACTTGACAGTGAGTTTTTGGCTTCGTTTCGCTCTCCAAATCGACTCAACCGATCGATGTGAGTATTCCGCTACCCTCCGTTGATGTGTTCACTCATTGTTTCATGCTTAGATTTGATCTTGGGACCTAATAGAAACTCAACAATGGCATCAAGAGCTATAGTTGCAAGCATGAAATTTTAGGGATTTAAAATTTGGGTAAATGTGATTTGAGCATGATTTGAATGAATTGTTTGTTTGAGTATGTTTATAACATGTTTAATTCATTTTGGTTGGACTAATTTGATGAAAAATGATTTGGAATTATTTTCCCCAAATTGATGACCTTGGCCGAATATGATTGGATTTTTGGATTCTTGGAATTTTTGTTTTTTGATTCATTTGATGAGTTGGAATCGATTAGGTTGACGTTAATTTGAGTCGAATTGGATTGGATTTCGAATTGGACAAAAACCCCAAAATCTTAGGTTGGCCGAATGGTATAATGCCCTAATGTCTGGTGTTTTTTTTTTTTTGATTTGTGACATTGGATGTGTGTGAAATCATTTAGGATGGTGATTTGATGTCGATTGTGGGTTCGATTGGATCGAAACCGAATCGGACACAAAATCCCTCTTTTGGCCGAGACTTAAAAGCATGTAAATGGGTTTGATTTTCAATTTATGGTGTTTGACATGTGATAATGAATTTAGCATGATTAATTGGAGTAATATTGTGTTTTAGAAATATTGTTTTAGTCGATTAATCATGTAACGCACTTTAGGTAATTAAATTGCGTAATTGGATTAGTGTAATTTAATTATTGGGGCTTGAATTGGATTTGGGCTTCTATGTTGTAATTGGGCCTATTGGGCTTGATTTATCAAGTTTGGTTTAGGCCAAATGGATTGGATCCAATTGGGCCTAAAACCTTAACCATAAAGCCCAAATGCGACTTAATGAACTTTAAAGTTCAATTGGGCCTAATGGGCCAAGATTGATTTATGGGCTTATGGGGTAAATCCCGGATTGGACTTTGGTTATCGGTTTGACCCGAGTTGACCAAAAGTCCACGCCTTAAGAAAGAAATCAATCAAAAGCCCATTGGACTTTAATTGAATTGACGTTGGACGTTAATCGGTCTTTGAGACGCGTTACGATTAGATTCGGAATTTAAATCGTAAAAGGTTTATTAATAAAAGTGTAATATTTAATTTGGAATTGAATAGTGAATTAGTATTAAATGCATGTTAAATTAGATTTAATGATGTAGTTTAATTTAATTCATGAATTCGTACTTTAAGTACTTATTCGCAAAAACGAGTTTGACTCGATCAAAATCAAATCGTTGTTTGTTTGAACATTGGATGATCACTTAATTATCAGATTAATTAATTTGATTGGATTGATTGATAGCATGCTTTAGTGTGTGAATACATGGTTGTGTTGAATGAATAATGTATATCGGATGGATATTAGATGGGTGGGCAATTTTAGAAATTGTTGTAATAAATTCGATTTATTAAATTGGACCTGCGTGTCCAGCCTTATCACCTTCTTTCTCTTGTATTCTCTTCTCACCTATTCCCCTCTATGTATATGAGGTTTCTTTAGAAGTGTAGTGTAACGGGTAGAAGTAATACTAGTGCTAGCTTGAGTGAGAAAGGGAGAGATTTGATCTAGGATCAATGTGTGTTAAGTATCCATCCGCATATCATTATTATTTTATTTCATACTCGCTTTATTATGTGTTTAGAATGCATGTTTAAGGGTGTATGATGATGAGACCTAACAAAGATAATTAAATTGGTAGCCAATTTTCACGCGAAAAACCCTCGTTTTAATATTAAGCGATTATCCTTCCGTTGAATGATTCTTGTTCAAGATCTGATTGGCATTGGTTTGTTGGCCAAAGTCAAGACCTTGTCAATTGGATGTATTTGAATCATGAGAGTTTTGTTCCACATCGGTGTCTAGTCCAAGTTGTGATTTGTTGGCCAAAGTCAAGATCACTTCTTGTCCAAAGACATTGATTACGAAACTTTCCTTGTCAATGGGTCCCGCTTAACTGGAGTCATTAGGTTTGTTGTGCCAAAGCCAAGGCCTAGATGATTCGGAGGATAAGGTTAGAAAATGTATTAGATACATTGGCATATGTAATATGTTTAGGACTTGGATGTCCACCTAACCGGATCTGGGAATTGGATTGGATCCAATTGATCTGTGAGATCTACCTGGTTAAGTAGCATACAGCTTGTTGGCCAAAGTCAAGGTTGTATGTTATTTGACAGGATCCCAGCCCACTAGGAAACGCGGTTTCCCGAGTACTCCACAGAGGGTTAGAGACTCGACGAAAAATAGTGGGAGGCAAGTATTGAATTTGCAACATTCGTTCAATTACTCGCCGTACACGCTCAAACAAATATCATTCGTCAATATTTTACGTTGTTTTAAAAAATATATATAGTTGGACTATATACAAACTTATTCAATATATAGTTGATTTATAATTGGATTATAGTAATCAATATAATTGAATTAAAATGATAGTTGATTTTATAATTGGATTATAGTAATCAATATTAAAATTATAGTTGATTAAATAATTGGATTATTGTAATCATTATAATAAATAGTACCTTATTAAATTGATTAAATAGTTGGACTATTGAAATCAAGAAAGAATTGAAAAAGTTGAATATTTAAAATAAATAATCCTTGGATTAAATGTTTTAAATGATTTAATTTTCAATTGGGAATTAATAATAGGTTAATTTATTTGATAAAATAACTTATTATGACTAAGCCCATAATTAAGCAAATAGTAGAGCATAAAATCTTTGGAAGATTTATGTGATGATGACTTTAGTGCTTAATTAATATACTTATAATAAATCTATCTTTAGATTTAAAGGTATATTAAATTGCAATTAAAATTCTTGGAGAATTAATTGACTATTCTAGTGGAGAAAAGTCAAAATTTGCAATTGGGCATGTTGCACAAGGTGCACATCGTTTCGATATTCCGAAACCCAAGGCTTGGCCAAAGGTTTGTGAAATATTGAAAGATAATTGACATATCCCAAAGTGACTACCATTTGGATATGGAAGACACGAAGGAATTAAAGAAGGGCGAGGCTCTAACTTTAAAAATATTTGTCAAAGTTATGTTCACTACTAGTATTGAAATTGGATTTTAAATACTTAGTGTGGTACATAATAACATATGTATTGATGTTCAGAATCCGCTGTGAGTTGGATACTGACTTCAAGCCGAGATTTCTCTGCGAATCGGAAACGGGACGAAAGTCGCTGTTTCGACCGTAGATACCTAAGTTTAGGAACTACCCTTAGGGTATGTACTTAAATTAGGAAATGTTATGATGTAACTAGTTTGACTAGAGACATTATCTCTATATCAGTGTTTAATCCGTTGCGGATAAAACCTTTATATTCTAGAACACTAAAGTGTTTCATTATATAAAGATGATACTGAGATAAATACATTAGATGTTAATAACATAATTTATATTTTGAATATATAAAATCTCAAACATATAAAAGACAAATAAATAGCTCAAATTGATTTGATCAATAGAGACTTATTTGTGGCATTGTTGTCTAGGACACAATTAAACGAGACTCGTATATCCACACTTTTGAAGAGTGGGTACTAGGACTGATTTGACTATTCAAATAAGGTCTGCGAATCTAGTTTATTAGGTTAAATACCTAAAATACTATTTACTTGGTAATATAAGTAAAAGGCCACCGATCTGTTAGCCCTATTCATGTGTGAAGCAAGTGGGCCCATATCTAGCTAGGCTAGATGTGAACATGAATATTTCGTGACCTTAACGGATGTGGCATCACGTTATGGTTATGTGTTTCTTTTGAAGAACACAGATCAGAAACTTTTGAAGTTTTCGACACGAAGTATAGAAACAGATCGGCTATAGTATTATTCCGCCACGGTTAGACCGTAATGGAAATTACTTAAGCAGTAAGTTTCATACGTACATGAAAGAGTACGGTATTCTTTCATATAAGGACTCCTTCCGAGACACGTCAGTTAGACGGTGTGTCCGAACCAAAAACCGAATTTTGTTGGACATGATAAGGTTTATCACGAGTCGCTCTGAGCTACTATTTCCTTCTACAGGATATGTATTTACAGTGCAAAACTTATTTAGAATAAGGTTCCATATAAATCTGTTTGACAGATATCATATAGGATATGAACAGGAAAGAAACGAGGGTTCTCATTCCTGATAATTTGGGTATGCTAGGCATAACGTTTGGTTTATACCAAACTAAAAGACCCAAATTGGATAAGTGCCGATATAGGTTATCCTAAGGGAAACCTTAAGTATAGTACTTATAAATCTCACATGAGAACAATGTAATTGTTGCTCACCATGCGGTTTTCCTGAGAGGAATACCGATATGCAGTGGTCAGTGGGAGGATAGTGATACTCGATGAAAATCGATCGAGTAACAAAGTAGTAACACTGTTCAAGGCACGAAGTCCTTAATGGAACACAAATAGTTCATCTATGATGAATCTGTACCATTAATCTTCAAATACACAAGAAATTAGTAGATCGGATAGAGTCAGAAAACAACCTAGGGTATGGGTTTCTGATCTCACCCATAAAGATGTCAATCTTATGAAGGTGTACCATCCGACTACGTTTTGAGGAAGTGATACGAGGTATCGACTCCCGTTATGGCAAAGTGCCATGAATCCGAAATGGATTCCATGTATAACAACTATTTTGGATACTAGTTGTTGTACCACAAGGCATTGTGCCTATTGGTACATTAAACGTCTTCAAGGAAGACATACATGGAAGGCAACATACCAACGTACAAAGCTGGGCTTTTGACGAAAAGGTATCGTTATCAACATTGTGTTAATAACGGTTCAACCTTTTACCTGTTGCCATGGTAAATCCATTTTGAAGATGCTTGATGATAACTGTATATTTCATTTATGAAATGTGTCAGTTATAAATCAAAATCGCTTTCCTGAAAAGGAAACCTTTTGGAGAATGTTTATAACATTCTGACGATTTTGTATAACCGACAAACAAGGTTTGCAGGTTATTCGATCCATGTTTGGATCAATGCAAGCATAGGATTCTTGGAACTGTCGTTTTGAAATAATCATAATGGTTTATGATTTGACTCAAAACGAAATAATTCTTGTGTATATAAGGAGGTTAGTGGGAGAGCGCACTAACAGTAAAATTCCCATAAAACAATGGTGAAAGCTTGGCTTTCATAGATATTCTTTCAATAGAAATTCTCCGTAGAATTCTGGGGAGTAACAACCTTTATTCAAGGAATAAAGATCTACTGGGATAGATTTGGAGTTGTTAACACTCTCTGGAAATTGTACATTTAAAATGTACTTGTATTGGTGTCTCATACGCTTCGAGCATATGGAGTCACAATCGGGTCAATCCAAGTGATAGTCACTGGATTAAAGATTGAGAACATCTGTTAGTATCTTAGAGAACTAAAGATGTTGTCTTAAACTATGGAGAAGGAGAACTTGAAGTGACTGGGATCACCGCTGCAAGTTTCCAAACTATTAAATACTACGGTACTATAAAGTTTGTATAACGGGACAGTGAGCTGGAAATATTCCAAGCAAGATAACTGTTGCCGAATAAACAACAAATACGGATACGGATTATTGCTGCAGCTGAGGCAGCAAAAGAAGCCATTTGGATCGAACATAAATCTAATTAGATTAGATATAGTTCTGTTAGCAGCTGAACTAGGCGTCAGCACAGGCTAAGGAATTAAAGGTCTCATCGACGATCCAGATATATACTTCTAAATCATCTGATTCGTTCGGATCATACATCGTGGCGATGTGATGATCGTGTAAATCGCGTCAGACGATAATCAAACAAATCCGCTGACGAAAACCTTTCCTCAGCAATTTGAGCGAACCTTACATAGTTCAAGTGTTGGAACACTTGAGTGACTCGCTACGTGCCAAGTGGGAGATTGTTGGATAATATGACCCATAGCGTCACTATTTGCACAGAACATTGTGTTGTTGTAGCAAATTAACTATGTAACAAGGAAATTGCACTCTCATCATTTGTGATTAGATCACCATAGATATATAAATGAAGAGAGGTCCCTATGATTAGTTCCTGGATTGAGATGATATGAGACAGTATCAGTCCACGAAGGATTAATCATTAATATCCCTAGCCGTAGTATTATCGAGACTGGACATCGATAATGCGGAATAGGCTAGTATTGCACTTGTGCGCGTTGTGAGGGCACAACGGCATAGTTCTCATATATATAAGTGTTGGAGACTTATGCAAGTGCGATAGGAGGTCGTGTTTCACCGATGGTACGGGAAACAGCTTCGCTCTGGATAGACCCCTCGGAATCCCATTGGTATTATGACTATGTGTCTATGGGAGGCCGAAGGCCGAAGTCAAGGTAGGTGTGTATAGTCTTAACCTGAGACTTGCATCGCTAATACTTACGATAATCGATAAACTTTGGTTTTGGTGGTTGGGGACCCTGAACAGGTTCTGTGTCTACCACTTCTGGGTTTATCAGAGAGTCGTAGAGTATTGGGTGTGATGTCGAGACGGAAGTATCACTCCAGTCATATGGAGATGATGTCACGCAGGAGGATACGGTATTAGTGCTCTTAAGTGATGCGCATCCAATCGTGATATTATGACCAGGTCATGAATATCCGATTATAGAGACTAGTTACCAGACATCCGATATGTGTTTCGGACGGGGTAGACACTTATCCAGCCCCAGCCCTAACACGTGACTATCCGATACTGGGCCGATATGCACAATACGATTGTATACTACGCTTGATATAGATCTAAATATTCTTAAAAGGATATGTCCGGAGAATTGGGTAGACTTGGTACTTTGCTAGGAGTCGACCTTGTCTCGTAAATCGGTAGAACGTAGTACTTGGTACGTACGTGATTCGGTTACACCGACGACCGTATTTACTGCCAAATTATCCGGAGATCTCATGGGTCGCTTCCCGATAATCCACCGATGACGCACAACTCGCACTCTTGAATAATCTGGGATTATATAGAAGAGAGAGAAAATTAATCTAGGATTAATTACGGAGATATTTTATCTAGGATAAAATATCGTCGAGAGAGAGAGATAATGATTAATTTGGAATTAATCGATGAATTAATATATTCGATATATTAAACGAAATTAGATTTCGACGCGGAATTAAAATTAGATTTTAATTCGGGCGAACGAATTAATTTAGAATTAATTCGTTAGCGACGTGAATAGTGAATTCGCTAGGCGTAATCACTTAATTACGACGCGACGGAAAATTCATTAATTTAGAATTAGCGAACCCGAGCCCGAGTGTGATTGCGAGCGCATTCGTATTTCGAATTCGAGTGCGGCAACGCAAGTCACATCAAGCGTCAAATCATCGTCACATCAAGCGTCAAATCAAACGTCACTTTGAGTGATGTGACATTTGATTGATTGATGTGAGTGATTGATTGATTGAAAAGACATGACACACATCACATCACTTTATTAAAGTTGATGTGAATAGTGATAGATGAGATGTGTAATTAATGGCTTGACTTTTAAAAGAAATGAAATGCAAATTCAATGAAATTATGGTGAATTTCACTTAAGGTATATAAGATATACCAAATGAATTCATTTACATTTCAACACACATTTCTTTCATCTCTCTTTCCTCTCTCTTGTTCACGCCCAAGGGGCAAAACTTTCTGTTTTTGTTCTTCAAAAAACCGTGAGTTCAAAGGGAGCAAGGGTGGGTTTTCATGTGTGAAAAATCCAAGTGCTAGCACACTAGGAGTCTTGCGAAGGTGGTAGGGAGGTCCACCCATGAGCCGGGATCCTCGGACGAGGCAGGCTTGGAGCTTCGTTTCGTCATCTCAAAACTGAAAACGTGGACAGTGGACTGCAGTGAATGGCGCCACTTGACAGTGAGTTTTTGGCTTCGTTCGCCTCCAAATCGACTCAACCGATCGATGTGAGTATTCCGCTACCTCCGTTGATGTGTTCACTCATTGTTTCATGCTTAGATTTGATCTTGGGACCTAATAGAAACTCAACATATACAAGCGCGGCCGTAATGCTCGGGCTTTTGATACACACTGAAAGGTTTGTGTGTGTGACGTTGTCAGAGATAGAGTTCAAAACTACGAGTCACTATAATATAATCTGAATCATCAATACTATGTAATGTTCAAGTCGAAAGACACCTTTATTTATGCATGACCTTATGTTATATTGCTCGATGAAAATATTTTATTAAAATTCAAGGGGGGATTATTTAAATATGAATTTTTATAAAAATTGGTTTTATGTTTTGAGAAGTTACAAGAATTTAATCATTGAGAAGTTTAAAAGAAAATTAATAATAATATTTTATTTTATTGTTATGTTACATTAGTGGTATAATGAACAATAACAATCAATTTACTCCCTGTCAGTTTTTATGGTGTTTGACCTTTCATTTTACATGGATGAAATTATGGCTAAAGCTCTTATTGTTCCTATTCCCTTGAAAAAACATATTTTGAATCTGAAGTCTGTAGCTGTATCTTCCTTTGTTAAGTCTGCTTACTCTTTTGAGTTCAAAATTTTTCTTCTTCGTATTCGTATTCATCATTCTCTTTCGCTAGTTTTTAGATTAAGAACGCGAAGAAAAAAATGCCTGCCGTTGGGGGATTTGACAAGGCTTATGGGAGAGAGTACCATTGAAACCTCACTCCATTTGTTTTAGTAACTTGTATTGTTACTGCCTGGGTGTCCTCATCTTTGGTTATGATATTGGGATTTCTGTGTGGTGGGTGTGTTGTGTGGCAGCTGGTGGTTGTAGCTGCTGTTGCTGCTGTTGTGGTGTTCGGTGGAGGGTTAAGAGAGATGGCAAGTGTGGGAAGGTAAATGACATAGTGAATAAGTTTGAACAAAAGTACGATACACCTGCCGCGAAGCTGAAACAAGTGGCTGATGCTATGGCTGTTGAGATGCATGCAGGGCTTGCATCTGAAGGTGGCAGCAAGCTCATAATGATCATTAGTTTTGTGGACAATCTCCCAACTGAGGTATTGTTGGGTGTAGGGACTTACATTTTGGATATGTTAAACGTGTCAGTTGTCTGTTTTTGAAAACACCGTATGTGAAAATCACTGAAACAATATAGTTTAGAAAACCCCATAATTTTATTTTTTGATGTTCCTGAGAAAATAATTTTTGAGTGTGAGCATACCAATCGGTTTTGTATAAAATCGATTGAGACTGTGTTTTCTGGGTTTGTTTTATCTTGGGGACAACGCGGCTAACATACTACTAGCACAAATTCTGGGCAGAGCCGTGAAATATCTTAAAGAGAGGACCTAGTCTGCGTCTCAAGCCTACTTTAATTTTTATATTCCTGGTGAACGGTAATATCTTTCTTATTTGTGCAAATTATTCTAACAGAGAGTTGGAGAGTGTAAGCAGGAATCCGATGACACAATTTCCATATATTGTAAACATGCCATGGAAAGGTTGAGATTCTAGAGGAATGAATAGAACTATAATTTGTTATCACACATTGAACCTATTTCTTGGGATCTCCAGTCTATAGGTCAGGTTACCATCACAAGTAATCTAATTATTCAATGACAATAGTCTCATTCTTTTAGAAGTGTTGAATATCTTTTCTCTTACTAGACCTTTCGTCAAATGATCAGCCAAGTTATCATTATTTTGTATAAGATCAACTCTCACAGCTCCAGTAGATAGATATTCTTTAATTTTGTGGTGTTTACAATGTATTTTTCATCTCTTACCATTATAATAACGATTCTGAATCTTTGTAAAAGTCGCGTTACTTTCACAATGGATCAATACAGCTGGTATTGATCTCTCTCATAAAGGGGTATCCAATAACAAGCTTCTCAACCAAGCTGTTTCTTCACTAGCAGATGCCAGTGCAATCATCTCAGACTCCGTAGTGGATTGAGCTAAGATGGTTTGTTTCTTGGATTTCCAAGAAACATACATAGCAGCTATGCTAAAAATATTTCCAATAGTAGCCTTGGAATCATCTGAAAATGTGTTCCAATCAGTGTTGCTATATCATTCAAGGACATCGGGAAACCTCTGAAAGTGTAATCCTAAGTTCATGGTAATTTTCAGGTACCTCATAACCCTCTCAATAGTATGACAATGCTCCATAATAAGTCTACTAGTAAATCTGCATAATAATCCTACAACATAGGCAGTGTCGGGTCTCGTGCAATCAGTAGCATAATGAAGACTACCAATGATGCTCGCATACTAAGTTTTTCTAACACTGTCACCGGTGTTCTTGAACAACTTACGCTAGGATCATAAGATGTACTAGCAGGTTTACAAATACAGTAATTATACTTCTTCAAGATTTTCTCAATGTAATATGATTGATCTAAAGTAATTTCATTTTCTGACCTAGTAGTTTTAATACCTAAATTACACTCATTTCTCCTAAGTCTTTCATATCAAAATTAGCACAAAGCATAGATTTAACATCATTCACAACATGGATACTGGAACCAAAGGTAAGAATATCATCCATGTACAAGCATATAATAGAACATATCCCATTTTCTGATTTATAGTATATGCATTTATCACTTGCATTCACCTTAAATCCATTTGCTAAACTAGGTTGTCAAATTTCTCACACCATAACTTTGGTGTTTGTTTTAAGCCATATAGAGATTTATCAAGTTTACAAACTTTATTTTCTTGACCAGGTATTACAAATCCTTCATGTTGGTCGATATAAATCTCTTCTTCTATTTTTCCGTTCAAAAAGTAGCTTTCTATTTGATGCACAACAAGATCATGGATTGCAACTAGAGAAATAAGCACACAAATAGATGTAATCTAGTTACTGGTGAAAAAGTGTCAAAGGAAATCTATATTTTCTTTTGTCTATACCATTTAGCAACAAGTCTAGCCTTGTATTTATCTACTGAACCATCTGGTTTTAATTTTTTCTTAAGTATCCATTTACAACGTATGATTTTCTAACCTGGAGGTAAATCTACTAGATGTCAAGTCCTATTAGTCTCTAAGGAACTCATTTCATCTTCCATTGCTTCTTTCCACAAATCAGCATCTAAAGATGACAATGCTTTTTAAGAGTAGTGAGATCTTTTTCTTATGGAGTATGTATAGAAGTCAGGACCAAAATCTTTAATTGTTCTAGACCGTTTACTGCTTCTAAGTATAGATTTTATTTTTAATCAGATTCATTAACTTGTATTATTGGATTAATACTAGAGGATAAGCCCCTACTATTTTTCGAAATAAAAGAAAATTTATTCTCAAAGAAATCAACAACAATAGATTCAACCACAAACATGATTTTTCAAATCATAAAATTATTAACAGCATAACCAATGAAAAAGCATTCCTATGTCCTACTCGTAAGTTTAATCCTTTTTGGATCAGAGATTCTAACATATGCAAGATATCCCCAAGTTCTAAGGTAAGACAAGTTAAGTTTTCTATTTTTCAAAATTTCATAAGGTGAAATTTTATCATTCGACTTAGGCACTCTATTCAAAACATGACACACAGTTAATAAAAATTTCTCCCCACCAAAATAAAACAGCACCTAAATTAAGTAAAATAGAAACTACAGCTTCATCATAAATCTATTTTCCTTTCGGTTTTTTCGTTCATTTTAGGAGAATATGACGTAGTTTTCTCATGAATAATATCATGCAATTTATATTATTCATTAAAAGTATAGAATTCATATTCAGTGCCTCTAAATCTTTTAATTTTCCTATTAATTGATTTTCAAATTCTGAATGAAATGTTTTAAACATATCAAATGCTTCATTTTATTTTTCATTAGATAAACGTAAACATAGTTTGAACAATCATCGATAAATGTGATGAAGTCGTTTTCCACATCTAGTCAATTTCCACCAAATTCACAAAAATCTGTTATATATTAAGTCTAATGGTTCAGATTCTCTAATTACAGATTTGTGTGGCGTTTTAGTGATTTTTGCTTGACTACAGAATTCATATTTTTCAAAATTTTCAGAGATAATTTAGGAATTAAGCCTCATGTTCTTAATAATTCATTTATTAACATGACAAAGTCGAGCATGCCAAGCATTAAAAGAACATAGCATGTAAGCAGAAGAATCAGTTTTATTAATAGCAACATCAATAAAATTGTAGCATTTGAACTGGACATTTTCATTTCTTGAGGGAGGTTATTGCTTGTTCTGGTTATTTTGAGTTTTGTTGTTGGGATTTTGGTGATTCTGGTTTTTGTTGTTCTTATAGGGAAACTTTTTCTTCATATTTTTACCATTAGGTTTCAGGACTACTCAGACAGATTTTTTATTGTTTGACACAACTATGATCTCTTCTTTTTGATCCTATTTGTGGGCTTCCTCTTCTATGCGATGGCGACTTTATAGGGAAAAAATTCCTTAGTTTTTATGCCTAAGGGTACCTTTAAAATCTTTCCATGATGGGGGTAATTTATCAATTATGGCAGCTACTTGGAATTGTTCATCTAGAGACATAACATGTGATATAATCTCATGGGCTATTTTTTATAGTTCATGGGATTAGGTTTCTACTGATTTATCATCTACCATTTGATGCCTAAGGTAACGACCAACAACATATTTTTTAGACTCTCTTCAGTATCATATTTGTTCTTAAAGACCTCCCAAAAGTCGTTAGCAGTTTTTCTAGAACTATATATATCATACAGTTCATCAGACAAGCCATTAAGTATATAGTTTTTGCACATAAAATCATTCTCTTCCTAATTTTCATGCTCCCTAATTGGACTACGGCCGGGTCATCAAACAATTCGATTTTTCCAGACATACAATAGTTGCTAATTTTTTAACAGTGAGGAAAAACAGTATTTTTAATCTCCAACATTTAAATTGAAATCTTTGAAACCGAAACGGTTTGTTCAAATCAATTGCAGCAGAATCAAATGCAATATTGTTCATGACACCAGTAGTAGAAGCAGACGCAGAAGCAGACATCACAGATATAAAAACGTCTTAAAATTATAGAAACAAGATACTCAGTTGCAAAACAATATTACCGTTCCGTAGGAAATTAAAAACAGAACTAGATTGAGTCGCGAACTAGGTCGTTCTCTTTAAGACGTTTCGCGGATCTGTCCAGAAAATTGTGCTAGCAGTAATCGTCCTTGGCATCCCTATGATAAAATAGCACAAAAAATTATATGTCTCGATCGGTTAGCATAAACACTGATCGGAATACTTACATCCTCGCTGAAAATTTTGTTTGCTCGGAATCTCAAGAATGACGGGAAAAATAGTGGAGGATTTTTATTTTTGTTCAAAACTTGGTCATGGCTCTCAACTTTTGCTCTCAATTTTTGTTGCTCTCAATTTTGTTTTCTCGTTTTTCTTATTTTTTTTCTAGAAAAACGTGTTTTTTTAAAAAAAAAAAAAAAAAAAAGAAAATAGAACAGTTACAGAATGTAAACAAAATGAAAACGTGTTAGAAAATAAAAATTTTTTAAGGAAAAAACGTGTTACAAATTTAAAGGGGAAATCAGTTATAAAATTTTTTGAAAAAATATTTCCTCCAAAAAAATATATATATATTGCACGACGGTGGGCGCTTTGTGGGGTGTGAACTAATTTTGGCCTAGCTCCTTAGCCTTTCATAAAAATATGTACCTCTCGTGGCTCAAACCCACTTCGTAACCTAACACCTAATCAACAATAATTTGCTGTTATATTTTTCCATTATAAGATGAGGTTAAAAAAAAAAAAAAAAACCTTCTAACAAACTCTTTTCATTCAATTTTATAATTCCAAATTAAAATATGTTTGTGTAACAACTATCAACATTTAAAAAACTATTAAGATTCATATTTACAATACAAATGACTAAAAAGTAATATTACTCTATGCATATAAACATAATCCTCAATTCTTTAACTAATTGTTTGATTGAATTAGACATACAAATTTCAACATGATATGGGAAGTCCTCAGAAACAAAGGATCATAATTATATAACTAGAGAGAATACATTGCTCATTATAGATAGCGTTACTCTTGCACAAACCTAAATAGGTAATTAATTAGTGCTGGATCTGAGACAACATGTACTTAACATCCGTGCTGGTAGGTCTCTCCTCTGGATCATCCTTGGTGCAAAGGCGAGCAATTTTCAAAACAAGAAACATTTGCTCCTCATACCCATCCCGGATAGGATTCTCAGAGGTTACGATATTTCTCATCCATCTAACCCATTCCATCTCCTCTTTGAGATGGAAGAATTCATCAGACGGAAGTTTTCCAATCACCAAAACAGCCAGCAACACCCCAAAGCTGTATATATCACACTTGCAATTAGCTTTTCCCCGATAGGCATATTCTGGGGCTACGTATCCCACTGTTCCCACCACAAGCGAGGTTACGATATTTCTCCTCATCTAACCCAATCCATATGTGTTTGAGGATCAGTCATTGCCCCTGCAAGTTCAAAATCAGCAATCTTGGCTGTCATATCATCATCCAGAAACACGTTTGCAGGCTTGATATCTCCATGCATTATAGTAAGGCTATGATTAAAATGCAGATACTCCAGTCCGGAAACTATTCCTAGCGCAATCCTGTGTCTAACTGGCCAATCTAATTCTCTTCTTCCGTGTGAGACATCGTTTAGAATGTCCTGTAAACTTCCATTCTTCATGAATTCGTATACAAGTAAATGGCAGTGAGGCCTGGCCATATGAGCTAGCAAAGGAAGAATATTCATGTGCCTAATTTGACGTAATCTCACTCCGAATTAGCCTCGTTTCCCATTGCTCCGGAGTCCGAACAATCTTCTTAATAGCAATCATCTTCCCATTGCTTCCTGGTAGCTCCGTTTTGTAAACTAATCCTAACCAACCTAATCCTATTATCTCCAAAAAATCAAGACTATCTTCATTTTTTAAGAAAGCTAAGTTAGCTCCATTGACTAATGGACTAAATATTGTAAGGCCAGGAATAGGATCTCTACGTCCACCTCTTAGTCTTACTGCCGCCAAGATTAGCTTAAAAAGAACACAAAACACATGGAATTAGCATTAACAATTTGGTCTTTATTTTTAGCTTGAAAAAAACTCAGTCAGATCCCTGAGGGCAGTGTAAATAAGTTTTGGAATATATATGATTATTGATATAATTTTCACTGCCATATAAATTAGCTGGCTTCACTCACCGAAGAAGTTGGGGACTACTCCTCGCCTAACATTTCTGGACTTCAAACCAAGTGGGGCTATCTCCCATGAAATATTTTGCAATCTAGCAGTGACCTCCATTACTCTTGACATCGCCCTGGGCCTGGAATTGGGCTGTTGACTTGTACTGGGTTGACTGGTTGATTCTCCAGGCATCAACTCCCTCCGAAAAGTTTCCGTTTGAAACTCGTCCAACAAGTCTTCAACATCATATGCCAAGTTCTGAACTTTTGCAAGCCACATATTAACTGACTGATTCGTGGCCTGCTTCTTCATGGCACCATCTAGCACATCATTAATCTTCACCAACATCTCCTTCCACCGCATCAGATCCGCCTGGATCAGACCTTCGCGTGCATACAGCGGAAGCCAATCCGCAGAAGACAACTTCTGTAACAGCCTCTCAATTGATTCAGAGTGAAAGTTAGGTGTAGTTTCTTTTTGGCTGTAGAAACGAAAGGAATTATCCAGAGTGAACTTTGGCATCTTTTTCTCTGTTCGTGTTCTGATTCAAAATGTAGAGCATAATAAACAAGCAACAATAGAGAAATAACATATATATGAATAAAATATTAAAATCCCATATATATAGTATAAGTGAAGTGATCATAAATAGGTAAGGAAACCTAAAATATTACATAAATGGGCCCACTAAAGATTTTTTCTCCAAATTTCTTCCTTTCAGAATTTCGATGATTTGATATTTGGAAACTAGAAGTGATGATGTTTCAAAATAAATAAATCATCACTAAAAGAGAGATAAAAACAAAAAACAAACAGAAGAAAGATAGAAATATGAATGGCAATTTACTTTCACATAGAAGAAAACAAATATTTATTTTTGGATAGATTTTGATAAATAATTAATGGATATACGGTGTAAATGTGATATATATGATCATAAGTGGTAATATAATTTACAAATTAATTAACATGCTAATTATTTTTTTTCTTTTATAGCGAACTATCAAAATAAAATCTTATATTTCAATTAAATTGATGCTCATAATCCTGTCAAATCATATACAATTAAGACACCGATATGAATGATATATTAAATAAAAATAACATGCTAGTAAATATGTATAAATATATAAACGTTTGTGAAGTTAATTAATTTTGAAAGTGTTTTTTTAAGGGACAAAAAATATCTTTGAGATGAAACCAATATAAATTATGCAGATATATTTATTGGGAATAAGCATACATGAAAATCATCTTCGGTACTTGGGTGCAGATTCAGCTTTTAAGGCAGAATACAAATACTATGAGACTGAAACCATTAAGTGATGATTAAGTCCAATCATAATAATAATAAAATAGGAATGCGAAGATTCTGCTTTCAAGCTTGTGATCTGTGTGGATAAAGAAGGAATTTATTTGCATTTCCCTAAAAATAAACAAAAAACATGTAATTATGGATAATCAGTTCATCAATTGAAAATATGTCACAGTCCACATGGTAGAATAATTATTATAGATCACTCTAAATCAAGGACGGTCCTCGGTTATTATAAATTTTAAAAGGTTCGATAAAAAATTTTAATTTTGTTTGATTTGGGGCCTATCATGGGGTCATGGGGTATGAAGTAGAGATGACAAAGTATGATATAATACGAGGATATCAATATTCATATCCGATTTGTTCAATTAACCGTGTCTATCTCTAATGTACCGGGGCATTTTCAGGTCTCTATTTACAACGGGATTTTATACCTACATACAAAGCTTCTGATGTAAAGTTGTAAACAAAAATTGATTATGTTTCTGATACTTCTATGCAGATAAAGGCACTCCACCAGTATGATTGCTTGAGAGCTAACAAAACAACATCTGCATGGGGTCTAGAAGCTCGAGTCCCCTTCCTCGACAAAGAATTTATTAACGTAGCAATGGCCATAGATCTCCAGTGGAAGATGGTATGATCAATTTGATATCTTTTGGCCTTGCTTCTTTCATATGTCATTGTAATCTTCTTTTTTTTTTAAAAAAAAAAATTGAATTTCATATTAAACTCAAGAAGGACGCATTGAGAAGTGGATCCTTCGGAGGGCCTTTCATTGAGAATGGACGCAAAAAATTGAATTTCATATTTATTGTTTTTATTAATATTTTAGGTTTTCTTTTTCTCTGTTCGTGTTCTGATTCAAAATGTAGTTCATCGGCTTGATTGTAAATTTATGTCGTGGGATCTACACGGTTTTGTTATTTCTCTCTCATCAGTACCGTTGATCCATTTTTTCTCTGTTTCTTTTGTCGAAGTAGAAACAATAGAGAAATAACAAAACGTGTGGATCCTACAAAGAACTGAGACCGGGTAAAAGTCCCACTTGCGAGAGACAGCAGAGACTTGGTGTTGCGGGACTCACACGGTTTTGTTATTTCTTAATGTTTCTATTTTTATTTTTTTGTTTTAAATGAAAACATATAAAACTATCTGTGTTTATTATATAATTATAATTTTAGAGCTAAAATAATTAAGGAACTCTTTTTTTTTTTAATCAAATAGATTAAAAAAACTGTATTTTAATCCCATTAATTAAAAAACTAATTACAATTACAATTTTATTAAATTTTCTTACATCACATTGAATACGAGTGGCCACAAGTGTAAAATATCTTCTCAAACAGTCGAACTTTTCTAAGATTGATCGTGATTTTCACAAGTTATGTAAGCACACATATCATTCAAGTAATGTAATAACTGAAGAGTTAGATGTCGAACTCACATGGACTTATTATCCACTTTATTAATTATTAATACTATTTTCCTATGATTATCTAAGGAAGTTTAATGGTGACTTTAATAAAACTTAAACTAATACTAAGAAGGGAAAATTGAAATTTAAAACAGTAAGTTGCAACCAATGAGAGACAATCTAATGGTGACCTTAATAAAACTTAAACTAATAATAAGAAGGGAAAATTGAATTTAAAAGAGTAAGTTGCAACCAATGAGAGGACAATAAGTACCACCCATATTATTCGAAAGATAAATTGATATTCATATATTTGTATAATAAACCAACTAATAACTTGGAATATGAAATTATCCACAAGTCTCTTTCGATGGTCAGTGTGCAAATATTTAAAATAAGTTAATAATCATATGTCTATGTTTATTTACTTAAACCAAATCACTAAGATCAAGTTTCAATTGTGATTACATACGTCCTACTGGTATATTTCTATCTTACGGGGAAATCCTTTAGATGAGATCATGTGTTATTAAACCTAAGGCCAAACCTAAAATTCATCTTTCAAGTTGAAATACGTTTACCACATCAATCTTATTGATAATTGATAAGTGCATGAAACTGTACATTAAAACATCACTTATCTAGGCTTATTGTTAAGCATTTAGTTATATATTTTATGTTTTAGTACATAATTTCTATTGTTCTATTAATTTAAAAATGTTTATTATTTACACTAATTTAGTGATTTTTATTTGTAGGAATATTAATACATGGATCCGGAAATATTTATAAGTATTTCGAGAATTTATGGGAAGACACGGGACGAGCAGGGAACATTGGCGCCATGGCGCCAAAGTTACATACATAAGCCAGAGGAAATGGCGCCATGGTGCCCTAAATAAAGAGGAAATTGGCGCCAAGGCGCCAATGAAGAAGCCAGGCGCCTTGGCGCCTCCAGTACGCAGTCTGCCATACATAATCCAGAGAGTTTAGCGCTCAGGCGCTACTTATATTGCTTCAGCGCTGCGGGAAAGTTTCCTACGCATTCCAGGACTCGATTTCTAGGGTTTTATGAAATCCTAATGACACCCTGTCACTATTATAAATACAACAGTTCGTCAAAAAACAAGAGGGAGGCTAGTTACACAAATACAAAAGAGAAAGCAGAGCCGTGCAAATTCCCGGGATCAGAAGCAATGATTTATCCGATGATTCCCCATCTTATCTCTGTTGTTTCTTCATCTAGCATGCAGAACTAATCTCCTAAGCAAAGCTAAGGGCGAACTCTTGTACCCAACTCTTGTATTCTTGTTATTTGATTCATGGATGGTTTTAATTGATTAATATAATTGTTATTCTATTCATCTCTTCATTCTATTGATTATTTGAGAACTATATTTTATTAGTTTACATATAGATTCAGTCATGTTTTTTCTATGTGTTGTTGGTAAAATTGGTTTGATAGATTAAAGTTGTTTTGTGAGTTGATCTTCTGCTGCAGTATTGCCCGAGGGTATATGGTCGTCGTTAGATAGGTTGTAACGATAACCTTGTGAGTTGTGAACGTAGAGAAGATTGAATGACAATTACCTTAGAACTTAAACTGGTGTAGAATTGAATATCTTCCAATTGTGGATTTGGGACGTGAAATTATCAATTGTGTAATAACGTGAATCGATAACGGAATATAGGTAATAGGTGCAAGAGGAGACCCTGATGCTTTGCTATCTTTCTCATTATTATTAAAATCTTTCAAGTCTTTGAATTCTTTAATTTTCCATTGCAATTTAATCTTTTCTTAAAATCAGTTATTGCTCAAAGTTCTTGATTTAGTGAATCAGTTTCTTTGTAACCATCTCTCTGTGGAATCGACACCCCAACTGTACTGCGATAACCGCGAGTCATATTTGGGCGTAATCAAAATTTGGCGCCATTGCCGGGGAGACGGTTTACAAGCAAAAGGACCAGGTTTGCTTAGTCAATAACGAAGCGGTAACTTCGTTCCTTTTTTTTTTTTTTATTATCAGCATTCTATTTTATTTTTATTTTTAATTAATTCTTTTTTCTAGCCTTTTACTTTAGTATTTATTTTAGTTATTTTCTTTCTGTTTTAGTTTATTAGATTTTAAGTTTTAGTTTATTTTTTTAGTTTTTATTTATTTTATTCCTCGTATTTTTGAACTTAACTTACATGTCTAGACGTAGGGATAGATTTGGTAGATTTGTTAGGACTGATGAAGAAAGCTCAGATCTGAGAACATATTTGAAAATCCTTTCTCTACATCCATCCGCGTCTAGCGCACATAACATGAGTGAATACGAGAGACCACCTAGGAGGACTCTCGAAGAACCCCGCCACCCAACTCGCACGGCTACACCTTCGTGCATCATGTTCCCCCCTAATGCACCACACATAGACTTTAGGCCTGGAATGATACAGTATCTTCCAACTTTTCACGGTTTAGAGAGCGAGAACCCTTACGTGCACATTAGGGAATTTGAAGAAGTAGTAGTAGCAACCTTCCATGACCGGTTTGGAACCACTGACACAATTAGACTTAAGTTCTTTCCCTTTGCCCTTAAGGATAGAGCTAAGAGCTGGTTGTATTCTTTAAGACCCAGGTCAATAGGATCGTGGGGCGAGATGACCCGGACATTCTTTGACAAATACTTCCCACACCACAAGACGGATGCCCTAAAAAACAGATCTCCGCCTTTTCCCAGAAAGACAGTGAAACCCTTTATCAAACATGGGAGAGGTATAAGGAGTTGTTAGCTAGTTGCCCTCACCATGGATTTGAGAGTTGGCGTTTAGTTAGTTACTTCTATGATGGGTTGACACCTAGGGAGCGCCAATTCGTTGAGACGATGTGTAATGGTGAGTTTATCCGAAAGGATCCTGATGAGGCCCTCGAGTATTTAGATGACCTAGCTAAGAAATCTCATACCTGGACTGGACCTAATTCCATGGATAGCACTGATAGGACACACCTCACTCCTCCTAGCAGAAGCTTACAACACTTTAGGGAAGAGGATGGTCTTAAGGCACAAGTTGAGCTATTGACCAAACAAATAGAAGCCTTAAAAGCCAGAGATAGCAGGACTATATATTTAGTAGCCCAACTAGAATCCCAAGAGCGCCCTGGGTATGATGAGATTAGGGGACCATGTGAGGAACAATGCCATAACGTAGGGATGTACCTGAAGTCTTATACCCCATACCCAGACACCCATAATCCTAGCTGGAGGAACCATCCCAACCTTAGTTGGAAGCAGGATTCCCATCAGCCGAGTCAAACATCACCACCTAGAGGATACAGTACCCCGCAGTATCACACACCTATGGTTTCTAGAAATTCTCTAGAGGATACAGTGCAAGCATTTGTGGAAGCCCAGAAGGTGATCGTGGAGACCCAAAATAAAACAAACCAAAGGTTTGAGTCATTGATAGCTCAAGTAGTTGAAGATAATAGGGAGATTAAGAGTCAGATCTCTAGGTTAACTAATGTATTGAGTGTGTGCGAACAAGAAAAATTCCCATCTCAGGCTCAACCAAATCCACAAGGCCAACACATGGCACAGGCTAATCACGAAACAACTAATGTGAAAGGTGTTAATGTTATATTCACTAGAAGTGGTAAAGAGGTAGGGACACAGGATATTCCCAAAACTGTATGAGACCCTAAAGATATTGATACCACCACCCCACATGAAGATCGAGAGCCACCTTACCAGGTTAGAGTACCATTTCCTCAAGCCCTTAAGCCCACTATCAGAGCTGCAGACCCAAACGGTGAGATCCTAGAATATCTTAAGCAAGTAAAGATCAACCTTCCGTTGTTACATGTAATCAAACAGGTTCCCACATACGCTAAGATTTTAAAGGATCTATGTACTATGAAGAAGAAGCATCACGTGAAAAAGACTGCATTCTTGACAGAGTAGGCAAGTGCAGTAATTGAACAGAGGACTCCGCCAAAGTATAAAGATCCGGGATGTCCCACCATTACCTGCCACATTGGCACCCATGAGTTTGGTCAAGCACTATTAGATTCAGGTGCTAGTGTTAATCTCATGCCATATTCGATTTATGTGCAGTTAGGGCTTGGCGAGATTAAACCTACATCAGTAGCTTTACAGTTAGCTGACCGATCCATTAGAACACCACGGGGAGTAGTCAAGGATGTCTTAGTTCAAATTGATAAATTCAACTACCCCGTTGACTTCCTAATTTTAGATACCCAGTCTGTGGTTAATGTTGAGTCCAAAATTCCGCTTATCTTAGGTAGACCTTTTCTTGCTACAGCTAATGCCCTTATTAATTGCAGGAACGGTCTAATGAAGCTATCATTTGGAAATATGACTCTAGAGGTGAATATTTTTCATGTTGAAAAACAACCACGGGATGATGATGAGTGTCAAGGTACATACATGCTCGAAGCAGTCCTGCCAAAAACAGCTTCTCTACAACATGAATCAAATGCTCTTGAAGTGAAAATGATCCTAAAGAATCGTAAAAGGAGGAAAAGAAGAGTTCGTGTTCAATTGAAGATGATACCTGGAAAGTTAAAAAGGGGGTTAAATCAACGTTTTAATATGTGCAGTCAAGATTTTCAGCCACCAGACCATGGAGGATCAGTGGATACACTGCCGCAGCCAGACAGAAATTCCCCCCCATGCCTTTATCAGTACGCTCGATGGAAACCACCATGACAACTTGAGTGTTTGCGTCTGGCTGAAGACGTTAAACTTAGCGCTAGCGGGGAGGCAACCCTTGCATTTGCATTTATTTTAATCTTTTATTTTATTTACTTAGTTTCTACTTTATTGTGTGCTAATTGCATGTTTCATTTTTTATTTTGCATGAGTTTTATACATGAGTCAGCACAACCTACACAGCCCACAACTCCGCGCCTGGTAGTGTTGTTCCTTAATCTTTTTTTTTTATATTATCTTACATTGAGGACAATGCAAGTTTTAAGTGTGGGGGTGTATGCATGCGCATGATAATACCTGTCATAAATACATATAAAAAAATGTGCATGATATACCTGTAATAAATACAAAAAAATTTGTTTTGTTTTGTTTTTAGTCCCTGATAGTTAAACATAGTTCCTATGATGATATTGTCTGTGTTAGGAAGAAATCTTAGAAACGATAAGTCCTTTAATGTACTTTTATCTGATGACTTGAGTAGTTTATCTATGTTAGACTCGTAAGCACTTAATTATTGGTTTTTAGCAGTGAAAGCCTGAGTAGTTAACAAAGTGACTAGTTGAAGAAATTGTATGTCGATGAATGACCGTTTGCTTAGATATCTAACCTAATTTGCTTGTGTTATGACGTAAGGTATGGTTGCAAATAAAACAAAAAGTCTCTGAAGAAAGAAAATGAACCACCTATAACCGATAAGCGTGAAGCTACCCATGGGCGAGTATTAGGACCACCATGAGGAGAAATGCTACCTTAAAGGGTAGGTGTGTTGAAAGTTCAAAAGAAAAAGCAACAAGAGACGAGAAAGAAAAAAAAAAATCATACCATATTGAGCACACATAAAAAGCAACTACAGAGCTTAATTGAGATATCTAGGTTGGTTAGACCCATCGACCCCAATTTTTAAAAAATCATTGAGTTGGCTTACCTAGGAATAAAGCTGTGAATGAACCTTAGCACACACACATTGTGAGTCTAGCTTAGATGATTTATTCAAAGATTTAGATTTGAGTTGCGTTGAGTACTTTGAAAGTTCTATTGTTTCATTACTATGCATTCTCTGAGGACAAAATTATGTGAAACTATTGGGACTATTTAATTTTAATTTTTATGATTGTATGTTTTGAATGACGTTTGTGGGTATCGTCGCTGTAAGCCCTCACGAGACTATAACTCGTCCACTAGGGACACCTAGGGGTTTAAAAGCTTGTTGCATACGCTAAATGCAATCGTGATCCCTACGAAAGTGGCTTAGATAGTTTATTTATTTAATTTTCATTTTATTTTATGCTTGAATTGCTAGAGACTAGCAATAAGCTGGTTGGGGGTTGTGATAAGTGCATGAAAATGTACATTAAAACATCACTTATCTAGGCTTATTGTTAAGCATTTAGTTATATATTTATTTTTTAGTACATAATTTCTATTGTTATATTATTTAAAAATGTTTATTATTTACACTAATTTAGTGATTTTTATTTGTAGGAATATTAATACATGGATCCGGGAATATTTACAAGTATTTCGGGAACTTCTGGGAAGACACGGGACGAGCAGGGAACATTGGCGCCATGGCGCCAAAGTTACATACATAAGCCAGAGGAAATGGCGCCATGGCGCCATCATCAACACATGGCGCCATGGCGCCCTAAATAAAGAAGAAATTGGCGCCAAGGCGCCAATGAAGAAGCCAGGCGCCTTGGCGCCTCCAGTACGCAGTCTGCCATACATAATCCAGAGAGTTTAGCGCCCAGGCGCTACTTATATTGCTTCAGCGCTGCGGGAAGTTTCCTACGCATTCCAGGACTCGATTTATAGGGTTTTCTGAAATCCTAATGACACCCTGTCACTATTATAAATACAACAGTTCGTCCAAAAATAAGAGGAGGCTAGTTACAAATACAAAAGAGAAAGCAGAGCCGTGTAAATTCCCAGGATCAGAAGCAATGATTTATCCAATGATTCCCCATCCTATCTCTGTTGTTTCTTCATCTAGCATGCAGAACTAATCTCCTAAGCAAAGTTAAGGGCGAACTCTTGTACCCAACTCTTGTATTCTTGTTATTTGATTCATGGATGGTTTTAATTGATTAATATAATTGTTATTCTATTCATCTCTTCATTCTATTGATTATTTGAGAACTATATTTTATTAGTTTACATATAGATTCAGTCATGCTTTTTCTATGTGTTGTTGGTAAAATTGGTTTGATAAATTAAGGTTGTTTTGCGAGTTGATCTTCTGCTGCAGTATTGCCCGAGGGTATATTGTCGTCGTTAGATAGGTTGTAACGATAACCTTGTGAGTTGTGAACGTAGAGAAGATTGAATGACAATTACCTTAGAACTTAAACTGGTGTGGAATTGAATATCTTCCAATTGTGGATTTGGGACGTGAAATCCTCAATTGTGTAATAACGTGAATCAATAACGGAATATAGGTAATAGGTGCAAGATGGGACCCTGGTGCTTTGCTATCTTTCTCATTATTATTAAAATCTTTCAAGTATTTGAATTCTTTAATTTTCCATTGCAATTTAATCTTTTCTTAAAATCAGTTATTGCTCAAAGTTCTTGATTAGTGAATCAGTTTCTTTGTAACCATCTCTCTGTGGAATCGACACCCCAACTGTACTGCGATAACCGCGAGTCATATTTGGGCGTAATCATAATCAAGTAACAAAAAAATATTAAGCATAAATTTCAATAAATAAATCAATAATCACACACAATTATAAGAACAATAATCTTATAAAATTAGAATATTGAGTTTTATTCACAACTCTAAATTAAGAGTTTAGTTACAACACACACTAGAGAACTCCGAACAAATAATCAAATATAAACCAAACATCATGGAAGAAAAGAGAGGAAAAACTTTACCGAGATCGACAGTCTTTCGCTTCATGATGCTGAACTTCTATGCTTGTGCTTACTTCATATACTTTTTTTTTCTCTCAAAAGTCTCATTGAGCCTTGACAGTATCATCTTTAGGGATTTGACGAACTTATTCTTATATATGGAGTGTTGGAAGCTTTCATTCTTAGGAAATAAGAGTACTTCACGATGCAGGCTGCTTCGATTGGGCGTCATGAAAAATCACATCCTCCCTTAAAATAACATTGGGATGGGATCACAGATAAGATGCCATATCAGTTTGACTCAATTTAACTCAAGTTACTCAAATGCTGATACTATGAATTGAGATTTGGGTACTTAGTTTTCAATCTAATCTGGTTGGAGGATGGGGTTATGGAATAGACACTAGACAGTTTCAGTCTTGGATACGAGTGGTGGTGTTGTGATTTATGTCGATCTTCATAAACCAAGCGTTGTGATTTGATATTCACCTCTTTTTATTATATGTTAAAAATTATATCTAAATAGTGTTGTTGAGACTTCAGAGTATTAATCAGCATGGCAAATCATTTTAATATCATTTTAAAAATAGAAAAGCAAATAAAAAATTATAAATGAAACCATTGCATCAATGCTGACACATGTCTCAGATGACCATGGTGAAGGGAAGAGGCTGAGGGAGAGTGTGAGCAGGAATCCGATGACACAATTTCCATGTATAGTAAACATGCCATGGAAAGGTTGAAATTCTAGAGGAATGAATAGAACTATAAATCAAATTCTAGAGGAATGAATAGAACTATATGCAGGATTAAAGAACTCTTAAAACTATCAACTGAAACCAACATCTAATAATTTGGTAGCAAGAATCAAATACGGAAGAGCTTTCGGTAAAATGTATACACCTTGTTGTCGCTAGTGAGGTGAAATTTCGCTACAAAACTACATCAAGGAATACATTATTTTCATATTTCTACTATGAAGACAGAAAGTAGAAGCAAAACCATTACTACTTACAGTCCACAAAAAAAATGGTTTAGAGGCATGTAGATGAATGTCGATTTCAGATCTCTCCTAGATAAATCTGTTTATCACTGCTGCATGATCCAACAACAGGTTCAGTTGGGTGGAAAACAGACTCGTTGACAGATCCCCTGTGTCCCGGGAGCTTATACAAGCAGCGTCGTGAAGTAGTATCCCATATGTAAACCATGCCATCTGAACTACCGCAGTGACCTTGCTTCCATCTGGTGACCACCCACATTTCAACAAGTTCTTTTCGAAGTTGTGGTGATGCCCTTCCAAAATCTTCACACAGCGATTTTGAGGTGCATACGGGCGCATATCCCAAATGCAGAGCTTGCAGTCCATGCCATCAGTGAGGAGATATGAACCATCAGGACTCAAACTCATGCCTGTGATCATATCTTGATGGCCTTGAAGCGTCATTGTTACTTCACCTTTACGCAAGTCCAACACCTTAACATCATTGTCTATGCCACCCGAGTAGGTCTTATCAGAAGCATCAGAGAAACTGACTGCTGTGATTTGGTATTTATCTGGAAATGATTGGATGGCACCCCTCTGCCGCATATCCCAAAGTTTAGCAGTTCCATCATCAGAGCCACTAACAACAAGAGGTGGTCCTCTCCGAGAAGGGCAGCAAGAATTCACAAAAGAGTTGTGTTCTGCCATCTTCTTAATCTGTTTTCCAGTTTCAACATCCCAAGCCCTCAGAGTTTTGTCTGGGCTGGCTGATTTTATCTGGGACCCGTATGTTGTCCAGTGAAGATCCAGAACTGCATTCTTGTGCCCCTTCAGAACCATGAAATTTTTGCAATCCCCATTCACATACCAAAGGAAGATGTCTCTGTCGTGAGAGCCAGATGCAACCACAGTTCCTGCCGGATTGAACTTCATTGTATATATAGCACTCTGATGACCTGACAGCAACATAATTGCGATTTCAAACTTGATGTCCTCTTCTTTCCATTTGGAACTGGTGCTTGGGGAGCACTATATGGGACAGTAGACCATTCCATTGGCCTTGGACCAGTTGTTGACAAAGCGTTTTCATCCTCTCTTGGGTGTGTAACAACTTCCATCTTTCCCTCTGCTAAATATTCTGCTGGTTATGAGCTGTAATCCGTAAACCACCATATAAGAAATTAGGAGGAAAAAAAAACAAAACAAAGAAAAGGTTATACAGGTCCAATACTTATCATAATACCTAGTAAAACTGAGTAAGATCTAGAGTTCATATTTTCCACATATCCAGTTATGAATATTTTATCCTAACATGAGCTCGTGTAAGCAGGCAGGCACCATTCTATTAATTGGTTGCAAGGATGCATTCATCATTCAGTAAATCCTAGGGATTTGACAATTACTATTAAGCTTGGTACTAAGAAATTATATGAAGCTCAAGTTTTGTACAGGAAAGAGTCAACAAATGAAATCCAACAGAAACTGAAACATTAGATTATGCAATCATGGAACATAAAAGAGACAAGTCATAATTATATAAGTGAAGAATTAAACCATAAAGTTAATTAAATCATAAGTAACAAGTTGATTAGTTGATATAATACATGACAAGCTACAATGTTATATGTAGCCCTTGTGTAACATCCCCCACCTAAATGTCAACCCACAAAATTACTATCAAAATTGAACGCACACCACACTCTAAATCCCATGTTAAAAAGCCAACAAAATCCTCTACTAATATTGTCAACAATCTCATAAAAAAATAAAAAAATAAAAAAAAAAGGTGACAACAACATTATGAAAGCTTATGGAGCCACTACAAAACTATCATCTGGTGAAAACACAGTGCTTGAGGAGTGTCATTATATAAATTGCAACAATTTTATTCATTGAAAAATGTAATCACAAAATCCACCCCTCGGATGAGTTTCAATTACAGGATTTTACTTCCAAGAAAAGACTTAAAACAACCTTGAATGGAGAACACTTGAATCAGGATCCTATAAGTAGATAGCAAAATGTATAACAACGCGTAAGAGGAACACATAAGAAGAGCTTTGCTTTCTCAGATAATCACAAGCAGTGAAATTTCATGGCTCTGGCTGCACGCCACTTATCTCTACGTTGATATGATATTCGTCCACTTTGGGCTCAAGTCCTCATGAATTTGCTCTTGGGCTGTAACCCAAAGACCTCATATCAATGGAGATATTGTCCGTACCTATAAACCCATGATCCTCCCCACTTCTAGCCAACGTGGGACTTTTTTTGCACACCCAACACAAAGAACAATACATATTCAAAGAAAGACTGATTAAAAGACTGCTGTTCAAACTAATTAAGGTACTTTTTAATCTAGTCTTGTTTTATCCTGGAGGCGGCTGGGCTGACATACTGCTAGCACAAAATCCGGGCAGAGCCGCGAAACGTCGTAAAGAGAGCGACCTAGTCCGCGACTCAAGCCTACTTCGATTTTTATATTCCTGGTGAACGGTAACATTTTCTTTATTTGTGCAAATTGTTCTAACAAGGCTGAACAATCTTCTTAATAACAATCATCTTCCCATTGTTTCCAGGTAGCTCCGCTTTGTAAACTTCTCCCCACCAACCAGATCCCATTATCTCCAAAAATCAAGACTATCTTCATTTTTTAAGAAAGCTAAGTTAGCTTCATTGACTAATGGACTTAATATTTTTTGCTGTGCAGAAAATAAATTGATTCTTATTAATTTCAGTTTAATGAAAAATAAATCGATTCCCATATAAGATAACCAATTAGCGATAATCTTTGTGTTCATGAGGATATAATTATGCTTGCTAGTAATATGTGGAGAGCAGTTTAATTTTAAGGAGTCATTAGGAGTGTAGTGTTGCTATGAAATAGAAAAAAGAAAACAAGAGGCCTTTACATTGAATAGCTACAGTGTGGGACCAAGGATTATTAATTGTTTGAAACTTAGCAGTAAATACAACTACACATTCACGTCAATTCTCTAGGATTATATGGATGTGTCTTGTTAGAGCATGTGGGGATGGGTGTCAGAAAATGCAATTATATTATGGAGAATTGGTCTGCTATTGAGAGGGTTATGAGGTACCTGAAAAGGACCATGAACTTAGGATTACACTACCAGAGAGTTAAATAACTCATTCTTACATCGCTTCACGATATCATGCTCTCAGAATAGAATTCGTCGATTATTAGCATGATTCAACTCTCATTACTTTATGATTTGTTATTACACATTGAACCTATTTCTTGGGATCTCCAATCTATAGGTCGGGTTACCGTTACAAGTAATCTAATTATTTAATGGCAATAGTCTCATTCTTTTAGAAGTATTGAATATCTTTTCTCTTGCTAGACCTTTCGTCAAAGGATCAGCCAAGTTATCATTATTCCGTACAAGATCCACTCTCACAGCTCCAGTAGAGAGATATTCTCTAATTGTGCTGTGTTTACGCCGTATTTGTCGTCTCTTATCGTTATAATAACGATTCTGACTCTTTACAATAGTCGCGGTACTATCACAATGGATCAATACAGCTAGTATCGGTCTCTCTCATAAAAGGGTATATGATAGCAAACTTCTCAACCAAGCTGCTTCTTCACTAACAGATGCCAGTGCAATCATCTCCGACTCCATAGTAGATTGAGCTAAGATGGTTTGTTTCTTGGATTTCTAAGAAACAGTCCCACCAGCTATTAGGGATGGCAAAATCCGGATCAGGACCCGGGTCCGGATCCGGAAGAGGTTTCACAGCCCTGGGTCCGGTTCCGGACCCGGGTAAATATTCCCGAGTACGGACCCGGGTCTACCTGGTCCGGACCCGGGTAGACCCGGTCCGGACCCAATTACCCGGATTCTTTTATTATTATTATTATTTTTTTAAAAAAAATTGTAATTGTATTTTTTTTATATTTATATTTGTATTTTGTCAATTTTATTAGTTTTATTTCAATTCTTTTAATTTTTTTTATTAAATTTTATTATATATATATATGTGTGTGTGTGTGTGTGTGCGCGCGCGCGCATAATATTTTATATTTTTTTTTATTAAAATCTAATTTATTTTTTTTAATTTTTTTCCCCCGGGTCTTCGTTTTAAAGACTCGGGTCCATGCGGATCCAGGCCGGGTCCGGGTCTTATTGCCATCCCTACCAGCTATGCTGAAATTATATCCACTAGTAGCTTTGGAATCATCTGAAAAGGTGTTTCAATCAACTTTGCTATATCATTCAAGGACAGCGGGAAACCTCTAATAGTGTAATCCTAGGTTCATGGTCATTTTCAGGTACCTCATAACCCTCTCAATAGCATGCCAATGCTCCATACTAAGTCTACTAGTAAATCTGCATAATAATCCTACGATATAGGCAATGTCGGGTCTAGTGCAATCAGTAGCATAACAAAGACTACCAATGATGCTCCCATACTCAGTTTTTCTAACACAATCATCGGCGTTCTTGAACAACTTTACACTAGGATCATAAGATGTACTAGCAGGTTTACAATCAAAGTAATTATACTTCTTCAAAAAGTAATTTCATTTTCTGACGTAGTAATTTTAATACCTAAAATTACACTTGTTTCTCCTAAGTTTTTCATATCCAAATTAGCACCAAGCATAGATTTAACATCATTCACAACATGGATATTGGAACCAAAGATAAATAGAACATATCTCATTTTCTGATTTATAGTATATGCACTTATCACTTTCATTCACCTGAAATATATTTGCTAAAACCAGGTTATCAAATTTCTCATGCCATAATTTCGGTGTCTGTTTTAAGCCATAAAGAGATTTATCAAGTTTACAAACTTTATTTTCATGATCAGGTATTACAAATCCTTTAGGATGGTCCATGTAAATCTCTTCTTCTAATTCTCCATTCAAAAAGATAGTTTTCTATTTGATGCACAACAAGATCATGGATTGTAGCTAGATAAATAAGCACACGAATAGATGTAATCCTAGTTACTGGTGAAAAAAGTGTCAAAGAAATCTATATTTTCTCTTTGTCTATACCCTTTAGTAATAAGTCTAGCCTTGTATTTATCTACTGAACCATATGGTTTTAATTTCTTCTTAAGTATCCATTTACATTCTATGATTTTCCAACCTGGAGGTAAACTACTAGATGTCAAGTCCTATTAGTCTCTAAGAAACTCATTTCATCTTCTATTGCTTCTTGCCATAAATCAGCATCTAAAGATGACAATGCTTCTTTTAGAGTAGTGAGATATTCTTCTAAGGTGTATGCATAGAAGTCAGTACCAAAATCTTTAATTATTCTAGACTGTTTACTCATTTTAGGTATAGATTCTATTTCTTTATCAGATTCATTAACTTGTATTGTTGGATTAATACTAAAGGACAAGCTCCCACTATTTTTCGAAATAAAAGGAAATTTATTCTGAAAGAAATCAGCATTAATAGATTTAACCACAACATAATTTTTTAAATCATAAAATCTATATGCTTTACTATTAACAGCATAATCAATGAAAACACATTCATATGTCCTACTCGTAAGTTTAATCCTTTTGGGTCAGTGATTCTAACATAGGCAAGACATCCCCAAGTTCTAAGATAAGACAAGTTAGATTTTCTATTTTTTAAAATTTCATAAGATGAAATTTTATCATTCGACTTAGGCGCTCTATTCAAAACATAACACACAATTAATAAAATTTCTTCCCACCAAAATAAGGCAGCACCTAAATTAAGAAAAATAGAAACTACAGCTTCAACATAAATTCTATTTTTCCTTTCGGCTTTTTCGTTCATTTCAGGAGAATATGGTGCAGTTTTCTCATGAATAATACTATGCAATTATATTATTCATTAAAAAGTGTAGAGTAATACTCAGTACCTCAATCACTTCGAAATCTTTTAATTTCCTATTAATTTGATTTTCAAGTTCTGAGTGAAATATTTTAAACATATAAAATGCTTCATTTTATTTTTCATTAGATAAACGTAAGCATAGTTTTCGATAAATGTGATGAAGTATCGTTTTCCACATCTAGTTAAATTTCTACCGAACTCGCAAATATCTGAATGTATTAAGTTTAATGGTTCAAATTCTCTAATTACAGATTTGTAAATGGCGTTTTAGTGGTTTTTACTTGACTACAAAATTCATATTTTTCAAAATTTTCAAAGATAATTCAGGAATTAAGCCTAAGTTACTCATGTTCTTAATAATTCATTTATTAACATGACAAACATTAAAAGAACATAGGATGTAAGCAGAAGAATCAATTTTATTAATGGCAACATTAATAAAATTGTAGCATTTGAACTAGCCATTTTCATTTCTTGAGGGAGGTTGTTGCTTGTTTTGGTTATTTTGAGTTTTGTTGTTGGGATTTTGGTGACTCTGGTTTTTGTTGTTCTTATAGGGAAACTTTTTCTTCATGTTTTAACCATTAGGTTTCTGGATTACTAAGACAGATTTTTTATTGTTTGACACAACTAGAATCTCTTTTTTTTTTATCCTATTTGCGGGCTTCCTTTTCTATGCGAAGGCGACTTTCTAGGGAAAATTCTTTAGTTTTATGTTTAAGAGTACCTTTAAAATCTTTCTATGATGCATGAAGGTAATTTATCAATTATGGCAGCTACTTGGAATTGTTCATCTAGAGACATAACCTCTAATATAATCTCATGGGCTATTTTTTGTAGTTCATGGGATTGGGCTTCTATGAATTTGTCATCTACCATTTGATACCTAAGGTAACGACTAACAGTATATTTTTTAGATCCAGCCTCTTCAGTATCATATTTATTCTGAAGGATATCCCAAACATCTCTAACATTTTTCCTAGAACTATATATATCATACAATTCATTAGACAAGCCATTCAATATATAGTTTTTGCATATAAAATCATTCTCTTCCTAATTTTCATGCTCCTTAATTTGGACTACGGTAGGGTCATTAGATAATTCGATTTTTTCAGACATACAGTAGTTTGCTAATTTTTTTAATATTGAGGAAAAAATCATTTTTTATCTCCAACATTTAAAATGAAATCCTTGAAACTGAAATGGTTTATTCAAATCAATTGCAGCAGAATCAAAGGCAATATTGTTCATGACGGCAGTAGCAGAAGCAGAAGCAGATATGCCAGATACAAAAATATCTTAAAATTATAGAAACAAAATACTCAGTTGTAGAACAATATTACCGTTCCACAGGAAATTAAAAACTAAACTGGGTTGAGTCGCGGACTAGGTCGCTTTCTTTAAGACGTTTCAAGGATCTGCCTAGGAAATTATGCTAGTAGTAATCGGCTCCGACGTACTCATGATAAAACAGTACAAAAAATTATTTGTCTCGATCGATTAGCATCAACACTGATCGGAAAACTAACATCCTTGCTAAAAATTTTGTTTGCTCGGAATCTCAAGAAGGACGGGAAAAATAGTGGAGGATTTTTATTTTTTTATTCAAAACTTGGTCATGGCTCTCAATTTTGTTTTCTCGTTTTTCTTATTTTTTTCCTACAAAAACGTGTTTTTTTTTTTATAAAAAAAATAGAACAGTCACGAAATTTAAACAAAATGAAAACGTTTTAGAAAAGAATTTTTTTTTTACCTGTTTGGTTCAACGAAGGGGAGGGGAGAGAAGGGATTTTAATAGAGGGGAGGGGAGGGGAGGGGAGGGGAGGGGAGGGTTTTTAATTAGATATATGTTTGGTTCAAGAAGGGAGGAGATAGATTTTAAAACTAATTTACTATTTTATCCTTGTAGCCTTTTATAAATAAAATTAAAACAATATAGGCTTATATTATCTTTGAATTAAACAAACATAAAATTAAAATTAAAAGCTTTACATAATACGTGTTATTAAAAATAAAATTAAAATAAATATAAGAGAAAATAATAAGAAGAATTGAATGGTGAAGCAAATATAAGAGGGATTTGTAATTAGGATAATTTTGGATTTTAATGTATAAGTATGAATAATTTAGTCAATGTAATTAAAATTTTAATTGCTCACTTTCTCTCCCCTCCAAAACCCCCCATTTTTGGAGGGGAGCTAAAATTGGCTTATGAGGGATTTTGCTCACCTCCCCTTCTCTCCCCTTAAAAAAATTGAACCAAACAAACATAATTTAAAATAATCCATCCCCTCCCCTCCCCTAACCAAACACACTCTTAAGAAAAAAACTTGTTACAAATTGAAAGGGGAAATTAGTTACAAAATTTTTTGAAAAAAATATTTTCTCCATATATATATATATATATAACCCACACCATATGTCATAAAATGGTGTGGGTTATATATAATTTTTTAACCACAACATAATTTTTTAAATCATAAAATCTATATGCTTTACTATTAACATCATAATCAATGAAAACGCATTCATATGTCCTACTCGTAAGTTTAATCCTTTTTGGGTCAGGGATTCTAACATAGGCAAGACATCCCCAAGTTCTAAGATAAGACAAGTTAGATTTTCTATTTTTTAAAATTTCATAAGATGAAATTTTATCATTCGACTTAGGCACTCTATTCAAAACATAACACACAGTTAATAAAATTTCTTCCCACCAAAATAAGACAACACCTAAATTAAGTAAAATTGAAACTACAGCTTCAACGTAAATTCTATTTTTTCTTTCGGCTTTTTCGTTCATTTCAGGAGAATATGGTGCAGTTTTCTCATGAATAATACTATGCAATTTATATATTCATTAAAAAGTATAGAGTCATACTTAGTGCCTCAATCACTTCGAAATATTTTAATTTCCTATTAAATTGATTTTAATGTTCTGAGTGAAATATTTTAAACATATCAAATGCTTCATTTTTTTTTTCATTAGATAAACGTAAGCATAGTTTTCGATAAATGTGATGAAGTATTGTTTTCCACATCTAGTCAAATTTCTACCGAACTCGCAAATATCTGAATGTATTAAGTTTAATGGTTCAAATTCTCTAATTACAGATTTGTAAATGGCGTTTTAGTGGTTTTTGCTTGAATAAAATCAAAACAATATAGGCTTATATTATCTTTGAATTAAACAAAGAATAAAATTAAAATTAAGATTAAAAGCTCTACATAATACGTATTATTAAAAATAAAATTAAAATAATATAAGAGAAAAGAATAAGAAGAATTGAATGGTGAAGCAAATATAAGAGGGATTTGTAATTAGAACAATTTTGGATTTTAATATATAAGTATGGATAATTTAGTCAATGTAATTAAAATTTTAATTACTCATTTTCTCTCCCCTCCAAAACCCCTCATTTTTGGGAGAAAATCTTCTATGCAACAGTGGTACCACGTCATCCATGTAACAAGCCAATCATCCACTGCCACGCGTGCTAAAAAGTAAAAAACAACTAAAAAATAGGTAAAGAACTCTACATGTCAGTGGATGATTGGCTTGTGGTAACACGTCACCCATACCACTGTTGCACCAAAGAACCTCTCCATTTTTGGAGGGGAGCTAAAATTGGCTTAAGAGGGATTTTGCTCCCCTCCCCTCCCCTCCCCTCCCCTCCCCTCCCTTTATAAAAATTGAACCAAACAAATATAATTTAAAATAATCCCTCCCCTCCCCTCCCCTCCAAAACCCCCTAACCAAACACACTCTTAAGGAAAAAACTTGTTACAAATTGAAAGGGGAAATTAGTTACAAAATTTTTTGAAAAAATATTTTCTCCATATATATATATATATATATAACCCACACCCGTCCCAAACGACGGTGGCGTGCGCGTGTGGGGTGAACTAACTTTGGCCCAGCTCCTCACTCTTTTATAAAAATGGAACCCATTGGGGTCCAAACCCACTTCATGACCTAACACCTAATAAAACAATAATTTGGTATTATATTTTTCCATTATAAGATGAGGTTTTAAAAAAAAACTTATAACAACTCTTTTCATTCAATCTTGTAACTCCCAAATTAAAATATATTTGTGTAACAACTATCAACATTTAAAAAACTTATAACTCCTTTATTTAAATTCATATTTACAACACAAATCGACTAAAAGGTAATTTTACTCTACGAATATTCAAAATAATATGGGAACTCCTCAAAATCGAAGGATCATAATTATATAACAAGAGAGAATACAATTGCTGATTATAGATAGCGTTACTCTTGCACAAAACTAAATAGGTAATTAGTGCTGGATCTGAGACAACACGTCCTTAACATACGTGCTGGTAGGTCTCTCGTCATCAAACTTAGTGCACAAGCGAGCAAGCCTCAAAACAAGAACATTTGCTCCTCATACCCATCCCGGATAGGATTCTCAGAGGTTACGATATTTCTCATCCATCTAACCCAATCCATCTCCTCTTTCAGACGGAAGAATTCATCAGACGGAAGTTTTCCAATCACCAAAGCAGCCAGCAACACCCCAAAGCTGTATATATCACAGTTGCAGTAGTAATTCCTGATATATGTTCCAGCAACATGCATTTCCTCTGCAAGACCAAAATCAGCAATCTTGGCTGTCATATCATGGTCCAGAAACACGTTTGCAGGTTTGATATCTCCATGCATTATAGTAGGGCTACGGTTAAAATGCAGATACTCCAGTCCGGAAGCTATTCCTAGCGCAATCTTGTGTCTAACTGGCCAATCTAATTCTTTTCTTCCTTCTGCGACATCGTTTAGAATGTCCTGTAAACTTCCATTCTTCATGAATTCATATACAAGTAAATGGCAGTCAGGCCTGGCCATATGAGCTAGCAAAGGAAGAATATTCATGTGCCTAATTTGACTTGCAATGGTAATCTCACTCCGAATTTGCCTCATTTCCAATTGCTTCGGAGACAGAACAATCTTCTTAATGGCAATCATCTTCCCATTGCTTCCTGGTAGCTCCGCTTTGAAAACTTCTCCCAACGAATTTGATCCTATCTTCTCCAAAAAATCAAGACAATCTTCATTTTTTAAGAAAGCTGAGTTAGCTTCATTGACTAATGGACTAAATATTGTAGGGCCAGGAATAGGATCTCTACGTCCACCTCTTAGTCTTACTGCCGCCAAGATTAGCTTAAAAAGAACACAAAACACATGGAATTAGCATTAACAATTTGGTCTTTGTTTTTTTGCTTGAAAAATACTCAGTCAGGCCCCTGAGGGCAGTGTAAATAAGTTTTGAAAATATATATATGATTATTGATATAATTTTATCAGCCATATAAATTGGCTGGCTTCACTCACCGAAGAAGTTGGGACTAATCCTCGCCTAACATTTCTGGATTTCAAACCAAGTGGGGCTATCTCCCATGAAATATTTTGCAATCGAGCAGTGACCTCCTTTACTCTTGACATCGCCCTGGAATTGCGCTGTTGACTTGTACTGGGTTGACTGGTTGATTCTCCAGGCATCAACTCCCTCCGAAAAGTTTCCGTTTGAAACTCATCCAACAAGTCTTCAACATCATAAGCCAAGTTCTGAAGTTTGGCAAGCCACATATTCACTGACTGATTTGTCGCCTGCTTCTTCATGGAATCATCTAGCACATCATTAATCTTCACCACACATCTCCTTCCACCGCATCAGATCCGCCTGGATCAGACCTTCGCGTGCATACAGCGGAAGCCAATCCGCAGAAGACAACTTCTGTAACAGCCTATCAATTGATTCAGAGTAAAAGTTAGGTGTAGTTCCTTTTTGGCTGTAGAAACGAAAGGAATTATCAAGAGTGAACTTTGGCATCTCTCTCTCTGTTCGTGATCTGATTCAAAATCTACAGCAACTTTGGCATCTTTCTCTCTGTTCGTGATCTGATTCAAAATCTAGAGCATAAACAAGCAACCAGTTCATTTTACATTCCATCGGCTTCGTGGGATCCACACGGTTTTGTTATTTCTACGTTGCTTCAATGATTTTCGGGCCCCGCTATTGTACCCGTACCCTGGCCCTGGGTATCACATTCCGGGGTTACTGTGAAAAAATAAATAAGCCACAACGATTGTCCTTTAATTAATAAAATAATTAATTTTATTAGTATTAAAATTATATATTAATAGTTCAACGTATCTTATTTGTAAAGAATTCATATTTATTGGAGTCAACTGCATATTTATGGTGCATTTACATATTCGTAATCGGAATAAGATGGAATCGGAATGAAATAGAATTACAATGAGCTGCAATGAGAATGGTAAATCGGAATCAGAATAAGTTGTTTACTTAATTGTCGGAATCAGAATCAGAATGAAGCAGTATTAACATTGATGTGTTTACTTTGTCTAGTAATCAGAATGATTTGTTAAAAAGTTACAAAAATATCCTTAGTTATAATTATATATTAATTTATTATATATTTATTATTATTAATTTTTGATGTATTAAATTACTCAATGTTAAATTATTCTTTTATTAAAATATTAAATATTATTTTATTATTAATTATTGATTAATAATTAATAATTAATATTTATTATTTAAGTATTAATTAATTATTACTTTGATAATTAATTATTAATGTATTAAATTACTAAATATTAAATTATTATTTTATTAAAATATTAAATATTATTTTATTCTTAATTATTATTAGTCATTTTTAATTATTTATAAACTAAGTATTAATTAAGTATTACTTTATTAATTAATTATCAATGTATTAAATTACTAAATATTAATATATTCTTTTATTAAATTATTATTTTATTAAAATATTAAATCTTATTTTTTTTTATTAATTATTGATTAATTATTAATTATTAATACATTTTATTTCTTATTAATATTAATTAATGATCTTAGAGATAATATTGTCATTTCCCATCAATAATGGGAATGGGAATCCCATTCCCATGGGTGGTAGGAATGGGATTCCAATTTCCCATTCCCAAATTTGTTGGCCCCACGCTCATTCTCATTCCCATTTTTATTCATTTTTAAGAAGTAAACAATCTTATCGTAAATGATTCTCATTCATGCATTCTCATTATCCTCAAGTAAACACACCATTAATGGATGAAATGCATGTTCAATTGTCTTAATTATGTATTCGAGGCATATTTTATGCTGCCTCAACTGATGGCAAAATCGTGGTTAGTTGATGAACTGGAACAATCACAGTTATTGAGATTTGAATCCGACCTTAAGTACCGATAATTACAGATAAAATGACATCAGTTTGACTCAAGTTGTAAATCAAATGCTGATACTCTTTTGAACTGAGATTTTGGTACTCACTTAGTTGTTAATCTTGTTGAAGTGAAGTTGCTGGAAACCAGCTAGCTCATGCATGAGGTTGCCAGCTATGAAACAACAAGCTGGACGTGTGAAAGCTCAACAGCAAAGGGCAGAAGAAACCAAAGAGCCGAAAGATGATGGTGACACTGCCAACTTGATGACAGCTTCCCAAACCGTGTGTTACTGTAGCACGCGGTTTGGCATTATAAAAGGGAGCTTCTGAGTTCATTTTTAATCATCCCAGTATCCCAAACGTGAGTGAATGTGTAGAGAGTAAAGTGGTGAGAGTTTTTTATAAAACTTGGATTATAAGCTTTGTAATTCTTTTGTAAGTAATATAAAAGAAGAGTTTTCTCTCAATCACCTCTATTCGTGTGTGTTTAATCACAACAAGTGGTATCAGAGCCAGGTTCCACGGAGGGATCCCGAAACTCGGTAACGGAGGTTCGGTTCGGAAAGTCGGTTCCGACGAAAGTTGTAGAAAATCGATTTTGAGCATACCATCGGACTTTTCACGGCGAGACGAGTACGACAGTATTTTCCGGCAATCGAACAGAGGTCCCGGTGAGCTACACGCGCCGCACGCGCCAACCAGTAAGCAGCTCACGCGCTCCACGCTCACCCACGCGCCGCACGCGCCGTCCGAAGGTTGAAGACGACCACGTCAGCTGCCACGTCAGCGCACAGTCAGCAGCCCAGTCAGCGCCACGTGTCAGCCACGTCAGTGTGCCTGGTAAATTTCAGATAGGTCCCTAAACTTTCTGGAAATTATAATTTAGCCCATAAGCTTTCAGAAATTTACAATTTAGTCCCTGAACTTTTTGTAAATTGCAATTTAGTCCCTGAACTTTTCCGTAATTTCACTTTGGCCCCTGAACTTTTGGAAATTGCACTTTGATCCCTGTAATTTCTGAAATTTGCAAATTAGTCCCTGTGTCGGATTTTGACAAACGAAGTGTCATTTCCACCATTTTCGACCATTCCGGACGCAACGGTGAGATCCGTTTTTTGAAATTCTGCTTAGAATTTTTTGTGATGGAAGGGGGCAACGGAAAAATGGTTCTGTTAACCAGTACCAACTATTTCACATGGAGAGGAAGGATGAAAGACCTTCTGTATGTGAAGGACTATGATGGATTGGTATGTCTGGAGGAGAAACCAAAAGGAATGACCGATGAGAAGTGGGCTAATCTTCACCAGAAAACATGCAGTACTATCCGTCAGTGGATCGACGACAGTATTGTGAACCATGTCAGTGAAGATGCAAATGCACGTGTTTTATGGAGAAATCTGGAGGAGCTTTTTCGAGCAAAAACTGGAAACAACAAGTTTACTACATCAAGAAAATGATGGGGTTGAAATACCAGGAAGGTACAGCTGTGGCAGACCATATCAACGATTTCCTCGGCACCATGAAAGAACTGTCTGGATTGGGCATAGACTTCGGTGATGAGGTAAATGGCTTAATACTCCTTAATACGTTACCAGAATCTTGGGAAACGTTCAGATCTACGGTGATAAATTCAGCCGCAGATGGGAAAGTCACTATGGAGATGGCAAAGACCAGGATCTTCGAGGAATAAAAGAGGACGAGAATGCATGAGTCAGCATCAACCTCAACCTCAGAAGCTCTAGTGACAGAAAAGAACACCAGAAGGGGGAGGAGTAAAAGCCAAGGCCCAGGAAGATCAGACAAAAACCGAGGTAAATCTAGAACCAGAGATATTGAGTGCTATCACTGTAAAAAGAAAGGTCATATAAAGAGGGATTGCTACAAACTGAAGAACGAGCAGTCCAGGAGAGATGGTGACTCTAATCAAGAAAGAGTTGCTACTACCACCGACAAAACCTCCAAAGAATTTCATATTATATATGAAGAAGATGTTGTGAATCTTACCAGCCACGAGACCAGTTGGGTGATAGATAGTGGCGCCTCCATACACGCCACATCTCGCAGAGACTTCTTTTCATCTTACACACCAGGAGACTACGATGCTGTAAGGATGGGGAATGACAGACAATCCAAAGCCGTCGGTATTGGAGACATCTGCCTTGAAACAGAGAACGGGACAAGGCTAGTGTTGAAGGGAGTCAAGCACATCCCAGATATCCGGTTAAACATAATCTCAACAGGCAAGCTGGATGATGAAGGTTTCTGCAGCACCTTTAGTGACGGATGCTGGAAGCTCACTAAAGGATCAATGGTGGTGGCACGAGGTAAGAAAGACTCGACCCTGTATTTGATGCATGCTAAGCTTTCAAATAGTAGCATAAATACAGTCAACAGTAATGAGGCAGCCGAGTTATGGCATAAAAAGCTCGGTCACATGAGCCAAACAGGGATGGAGATACTACGCAGGCAGAATGTTCTTCCGGAATTGAAGAACTCACACTTACGAAAGTGTGAACACTGCATGGCTGGAAAGCAGAACAGAGTATCCTTCCAGAGCTCCCCGCCTTAGAGGAAACCATAGGTACTAGATCTCATACATTCAGATGTATGCGGTCCGATGCAAACAAGAACACTTGGTGGGTCACTGTATTTTGTGACATTCATAGATGATCATTCAAGGAAAACCTGGGCATACACCTTGAAGAGAAAAGACCAAGTGCTGGGAGTGTTCAAGGAGTTTCATGCCATGGTGGAGAGAGAAACCGACAAGAAACTCAAATGCATCAGAACAGATAACGGTGGAGAATACAGAGGTCCGTTTGATCAGTACTGCAAGACGCAAGGAATTCGACATCAAACGACACCTCCGAAGACACCTCAGCTTAATGGCCTAGCTGAGAGGATGAACAGAACCTTGTGCGAAAGAATCAGAAGCTTGCTGTCACAAGCCAAGCTGCCGAAGACATTTTGGGGGGAGGCACTCAACACAACAATACATGTTTTGAACATGTCCCCAACGGTCGCACTGAAAGGTAATGTTCCTAACCAAGCTTGGACAAGTAAAGAAGTGTCATACGAACACTTGCATGTCTTTGGGTGTAAAGCTTTTGTACACATCCCAAAGGACGAGAGATCCAAGCTTGATGCAAAGACACGACAGTGTGTCTTTATTGGCTATGGTCAGGATGATTTCGGCTACAAATTATATGATCCTGTGGAGAAAAAGATTGTCAGAAGCCGAGATGTTGTCTTTGTTGAAGACCAGACCATAGAAGATATCCGAAAGGAGATGAAGACAATGCCCCAACAATACAGAGATGTGAATCCAGAACCTCACACACCGGTGCCAGTACGAGTTGAAGATGAGGTTCCCAGACACGAGGGTACAGGTGATGAAGCTCCCAGAGATGAGAATCATGATCAACCACCAGTACCAGAAGCTGCACCAACACTTCCACAGAGAAGGTCTGACAGAGAGAGGCGACCTTCAACCAGATACTCTGCATATGAGTATTGATAAGTGCATGAAAATGTACATTAGAACATCATTTATCTAAGCTTATTGTTAAGTATTTAGTTATATAATTCATGTTTTAATACATAATTTCTATTGTTATAATAATTTAAAAATGTTTATTATTTACACTAATTTAATGATTTTTATTTGTAGGAATACTAATACATGGATCCGGGAATCTTACAAGTATTTTGGGGACCTCTGGGAAGACACAGGACCGACCAGGATCGTTGGCGCTGTGGCGCCAAAAGCACATACATAATCCAGTGAGAATGGCGCCATGGCGCCATTCATTCACCATCTATGGCGCCATGGCGCCATAGGTGAAGGCAAGAGGTGGCGCCATGGCGCCACCAAGCAAGAGACAAGGACTTGGCGCCATGGCGCCAAGACCATGAAGAAGATGAGGCGCCATGGCGCCCACCAGGAGCCCGGGCCAAATTCCCAAGAGTTTGGCGCCGCGGCGCCCCCAGGAAGTCAGACTCCATACAATTTCCAGACAGTTCAGCGCCGCGGCGCTGCGCAGGGAATTCCTACGCGTTCCAGGTTTCAGATTTTAGGGTTTTCTGAGATACTAATGACTCCCTGACACTTCTATAAATATGAGACTTCGTCCAAAATACAAAGAGAGGCTAGTTACACAATTATCAAAGAGAAAACAGAGCCGTGCAAATTCCCGGGATCAGAACCAATGATTTCTCCATCTATCTCTGTTGTTTCTTCATCTAGCATGCGGAACTAATCTCCCAAGCAAAGCTAAGGGCGAACTCTTGTACCCAAACTCTTGTATTCTCGTTATTTGATTCATGAATGGATTTAATTGATTAATATATTTGTTATTCTCTTCTTCTCTTTATTCTATGGATTAATTGAGAACTATATTTTATTAGTTTACATATAGATTCAGTCACGCTTTTTCTATGTGTTGTTGGTAAAATTGGTTTGATAGACTTAGGTTGTTTTGCGAGTTGATCCTCTGCTGCAGTATTGTCCGAGGGTATATTGTCGTCGTTGGATAGGTTGTAACGATAACCGATTGTTTTGCGAGTTGATCCTCTGCTGCAGTATTGCCTGATGGTATATTGTCGTCGTTGGATAGGTTGTAACGATAACCTTGTGAGTTGTAAACGTAGAGAAGATTGAATAACAATTACCTTAGAACTTAAACTGGTGTAGAATTGAATATCTTCCAATTCTTGATTTGGGACGTGAAATCCTCAATTGTGTAATAACATGAATCGATAACGGAATATAGGTAATAGGTACAAGAGGAAACCCGGATGCTTTGCTATTCTTCTCATTATTGTTAAAATCCTTTAAGTCTTTAAATTCCTTAATTTTCCATCACAATTTAATCCTTTCGTTAATTCAGTTATTGCTAATCGTTTCTGTTAAGTAAATCAGTTCCTGTAACCTTCTCTCTGTGGAATCGACACCCCAACTGTACTGCGATAACCGCGAGTCATATTTGGGCGTAATCAAGTATGTACTACTTACTGACGGGAGAGAACTCGAGAGCTACAAGGAGGCTGTGGAAACAGAAGACAGAGAAAAGTGGGAGGAAGCCATGCAGGATGAGATGAAATCGCTGCATGAAAATCACACTTTTGAGTTGGTGAACTTGCCAAGAGGCAAACGGGCTTTGAAGAACAAATAGGTATACAGGGTGAAACAACAATAGCATACTTCACAACCCAGGTACAAAGCCAGATTAGTCATCAAGAGATTCAATCAGAGGAAAGGCATTGACTTCGATGAAATCTTCTCTCCAGTTGTGAAGATGTCATCCATCAGAGTGGTACTCAGCTTAGCAGTAAGCCTCGACCTGGAATTTGAGCAGATGGATGTCAAAACCGCATTTCTTCATGGAGATCTGGAAGAAGAAATTTACATGGAGCAACCAGAAGGCTTCAGAGTCAGCGGGAAAGAGGACTATGTGTGCAGACTCAGGAAAAGCCTCTACGGTTTGAAACAGGCACCGAGACAGTGGTACATGAAGTTTGAGTCAGTTATGGGGGAGCAGGGATACAAGAAGACTACTTCAGACCATTGTGTTTTCGTTCAGAAATTTTCTGACGATGACTTTATCATCTTACTGTTATATGTAGATGATATGTTAATAGTTGGCCGGAATCAATCGAGGATTGATAATTTGAAGCAGCAACTGAGTAAGTCTTTTGAGATGAAAGACTTGGGGCCAGCTAAGCAGATTCTTGGCATCAGGATCGGTCGTGATCGGAAAGCCAGAAAGTTATACTTGTCACATGAGGAGTACATCGAGAAGGTACTTCAGAGATTCCAGATGGACAAGGCTAAAACGGTTAGCACTCCTCTTGCTACCCACTTTAGATTGAGTACGCAGCAGAGTCCCTCTACTGAGACAAAGAATGAGGAAATGAAACAGGTTCCATACACCTCAGCAGTGGGAAGTCTTATGTATGCCATGGTGTGCACGAGGCCAGACTTAGCACACGCAGTTGGATTGGTCAGCCGGTTTATGTCAAACCCAGGAAAAGAACACTGGAACGCAGTCAAATGGATTATGCGGTATCTTCGAGGCATTTCCAAGATGAGGTTATGTTTTGGAAGCAGCGACAAGCCAGTGTTGATAGGCTACACCAATTCAGATATGGCAGGAGATGTGGATACCCGAAAGTCTACTTCGGGGTATCTGATTACTCTCTCAGGAGGAGCTGTGGCATGGCAGTCAAGGTTGCAGAGATGTGTTGCACTTTCTACAACAGAGGCAGAATTCATTGCAATGACAGAAGCTTGCAAGGAATTGCTGTAGATGAAGACATTCGTCCAAGAATTGGGTTTCAAGCAGGAGAAGTACATTTTGTACTGTGATAGCCAGAGTGCTATCTATCTCGGTAAAAATTCCACATTTCATTCGAGATCAAAACATATCGATGTGAGGTATCATTGGATACGGGACGTCCTGAGCTCAAGGCTGATAGAACTCAGGAAAATTCATACCGACGACAACGGTGCCGATATGTTCACGAAGGTTTTACCGAAGGAGAAGCTTGAAATCTGTCGTGCCATAGCCGGGATGACAAAACTCTCCACATAGTCAGAGTGGGGAGACTCAGAGAACTATGATTGGCTTGATCCCAACTCAGGGTACGTAGGCAGTCATACAGATGCAGCCAGGGGAGGATCCTTTTAGAGGATCCAGATTGGATGATTGATGGTCGGCTCAGATTTTCACGGCAAATCTTCACCGAGGGGGAGATTTGTTGAAGTGAAGTTGCTGGAAACCAGCTAGCTCATGCATGAGGTTGCCAGCTATGAAACAATAAGCTGGACGTGTGAAAGCTCAACAGCAAAGGGCAGAAGAAACCAAAGAGCCGAAAGATGATGGTGACACTGCCAACTTGATGACAGCTTCCCAAATCGTGTGTTACTGTAGGGCGCGGTTTGGCATTATAAAAGGGAGCTTCTGAGTTCATTTTTAATCATCCCAGTATCCCAAACGTGAGTGAATGTGTAGAGAGTAAAGTGGTGAGAGTTTTTTGTAAAGCTTGGATTATAAGCTTTGTAATTCTTTTGTAAGTAATATAAAAGAATAGTTTTCTCTCAATCACCTCTATTCGTGTGTGTTTAATCACAACAAATCTGATGTGATTGGAGGATGGGGTTATGGAGTAGACAGATTCAGTCTTGGATACAAGTGGTTATGGTTTATGTCAATCTTCATAAACCTTGATTTTCACTTCTTATATGTTAGAAATAATATATAAACAGTGTCGTCGAGACTTGAGAGTATTAATCAGCATGACAATTCATTTTAATATCACTTTAAAAATAGAAAAGCAAATAAAAAAATTATAAATGAAACCATTGCATCAATGCCGACACAACGTGTCTCATACGACCATGGTGAAGGGAAGAGGCTAAGGGAGAGGGCGAGGAGGAATCTGATAACATAATTGCTATGTATCATAAACATGCAATGGAAAGGTTGATCGTAATTCAAATTCGATAGGAATGTATCCACCTTGTCTCTAGTGAGGTTAAATTTCGCTTCAAAACTACATCAAAGAATACATTCTTTTCATATTTATACTATGAAGACAGAAAGTAGAAGCAAAACCATTAGTACTTACAGTCCACAAAAAAAAAAACTAGTTTAGAGGCATGTAGATGAATGTCAATTTCAAATCTCTCTTAGATAAATCCGTTTATCACTACTGCATGATCCAACAACAGGTTCAGTTGGGTGGAAAACAGACTCGTTGACAGATCCAGTGTGTCCCAGGAGCTTATACAAGCAGCGTCGTGAAGTAGTATCCCATATGTAAACCATGCGAACTGAACTACCTGCAGTGACCTTGCTTTCATATAGTGACCACCCACATTTCAACAAGTTCTTTTTGAAGTTATATTGGTGCCCATCCAAAATCTTCACACATCGATTTTGAGGTGCATATGGGAGCATATCCCAAATGCAGAGTCCATGCCATTAGTGAGGAGATATGAACCATCAAGACTCAAACTCATGTCTGTGATCATATCTTGATGGCCTTGAAGCGCCATTGTTACTTCACCTTTACGCAAGTTCCACACCTTAACATCATTGTCTATGCCACCCGAGTAGATCTTATCAGAAGCATCAGAGAAACTGATAGCTGTAATTTGGTATTTATCTGGAAATGTTTGGATGGCACCCCTCTGCCGCATATCCCAAAGTTTAGCAGTTCTATCATCAGAGCCACTAATAACAAGAGGTGGTCCTCTCCTAGAAGGGCAGCAAGAATTCACAAAAGAGTTGTGTTCTGCCATCTTCTTAATCTGTTTTTCAATTTCAACATCCCAAGCCCTCAGAGTTTTGTCCGGGCTAGCTGATATGATCTGAGACCTGTCCGTTGTCCAGTGTGTTGGTAATTTACTAGGTCCCAAGATCAAATAAGTAATGAAAAACATGCGTGAATACATCAAAGGAGGTAGCGGAATACTCACATCGATCGGTTGAGTCGATTAGAAGACGAATGAAGCCCAAAATGCCCACTGTTTTGGCGCCTCACTGCAGCAGTCCACTGTCCACATTTTTCAGATTTGAGCTATGAAAACGGAGCTCCGAGCCTCGTCTAACGGATCCCGGCTCATGGGCGAACCTCCCTACCACCTTCGCAAGACTCGTAAGTGTGCTAGCACTTATATTTTCACCATGAAAACCCACTATTGCTTCCCTAAAGTTCACGCCATTTTGCTTCCAAAAACAGTCCATTTTTCTTCTGTTTTGGCGTGAGAGAAGAGAGCAATTTGAGAGAGATGAAGTTTGTGTAATATTATATATTGAAATTCATTTCAAGTATATCTTATATACTTATGTGAATTTCAAATGCATTTGCTTTAATTTGCATTTCATTTGCTTTTAAAAGTCAAACCATTAAAGCCATCAAGTACACATCATGTCCATCAAGTCACATCTACTTTATTAAAGTGACATGTTGTCAAGTCACATCACTCAAAGTGACAAGTGATTTGACGCTTGATGCGACTGATTGATTTGACGCTTGATGCGACTTGCGATGCCGTATTCGAATTCGAAATACGAATGCGCTCGCAATCACACTCGGGCTCGGGTTCGTTAATTCCAAATTAACGATTTTTCCGTCGCGTCGTATTTAAATGATTACGCCTTCACTATTCACGTCGCTAACGAATTAATTCTAAATTAATTCGTTCGCCCGAATTAAAATCTAATTTTAATTCCGCGTCGAAATCTAATTTCGTTTAATATATCAAATATATTAATTTACCGATTAATTCCAAATTAATCGTTATCTCTCTCTAGATGATATTTTATCCTAGATAAAATATCTCCGTAATTAATCCTAGATTAATTTTCTGTCTCTTCTATATAATCCCAGATTATTCAAGAGTGCGAGTTGTGCGTCATCGGTGGATTATCGGGAAGCGACCCATGAGATCCCCGGATAAGTTGGCAGTAAATACGATCATCGGAGTATCTGAATCACGTACGTACCAAGTACTACGTTCTACCGATTTACGAGACAAGGTTGACTCCTAGCAAAGCACCAAGTCTACCCAATTCTGCGGACATATCCATTTAAGAATATTAAGATCTATATCAAGCGTAGTATACAATTGTATTGTGTGTATCGGCCCAGTATCGGATAGTCACGTGCTAGGGCTGGGGCTGGATAAGTGTCTGCCCCGTCCGAAGCATATGTCGGATGTCTGGTAACATAGTCTCTATAATCGGATATACATGACCTTGTCATAATATCCCGATGGCCGGCCAGCACTTAAGAGCACTAATACCATATCCTACGTGACATCATCTCCAGTATGACTGAAGTGATACTTCCGTCTCGACATCACACCCAATACACTACGACTCTCTGATAAACCCAGAAGTGGTGTACGCAGAACCGGTTAAAGCCCTGTACCACCAAGACCAAAGTCTACCGATTATCGTAAGTATTAGCGATGTAAGTCTCAGGTTAAGACTATACACACCTACCTTGATTTCGGCCTCCCATAGACACATAGTCATAATACCAATGAGATTCCGAAGGGTCTATCCAGAGCGAAGCTGTTTCCCGTACCATCGGTGAAACACGACCTCCTATCGCACTTGCATAAGTATCCAATACTTATATATATGAGAACTATGTCGTTGTGCCCTCACAACGCACACAAGTGCAATACTAGCCTATTCCGCATTATCGATGTCCAGTCTCGATAATACTCCGACTAGGGATATTTAATGATTAATCCTTCGGGGACTGATACTGTCTCATATCATTCTCAGTCCAGGAACTAATCATAGGGACCTCTCTTCATTTATATATTTATAGTGATCTAATCACAAATGATGAGAGTGCAATTTCCTTGTCACATAGTTAATTTGCTACAACAACACAATGATCTGTGCAAATAGTGACGCTATGGGTCATTTTGTCTAACACAGTGAAGATCCAGAACTGCATTCTTGTGCCCCTTCAGAACCATGAAATTTTTGCAATCCCCATTCACATACCCAAGGAAGATGTCTCTGTCGTGAGAGCCAGATGCAACCACTGTTCCTGCCGGATTGAACTTCATTGTATATATAGCACTCCGATGACCTAACAGCAACATAATTGGTGATTCCAAACTTGACGTCCTCTTCTTCTTTCAGATGTGTGTTTTCTGCATACATGTCACATTAGAAAAATTCCATAAAATTCATCTTAATATGTCTAGTTTATGTAGAAATTTACGGATCATGATTTGGAATTTTCGAGAGCAAGTTGTGGGCAAAATTACGAGTGCTGTCATGATGAACTAGTCATTAGAAACTTGCTAAGACAGACATACCGGTCCCATACCGGTCTAGACAGGCATACCGATTACATACCGGTCAGGGCTGAATTTTTTCATACATTCTGGAACCGGGCCAAACCATACCGGTCTTCATTCCGGTCTAATGCATACTTGCCCAATGGTTATATAGCCGTTAGTATCCGTTGGAACCCCAGACCGGCATACCGGTCTCATACCGGTGAGCATACCGGTCTCAGCAGAATGTTGGGACTGCTCTTTATTTTTCTATATAAATGAACCCCAACTCATTTGCCTTAAAAATAGACTTGATACACAACCTTCATACATATACTCTAAGGCAAATACAAGAGTGTTCTAAACTTTATAATTTCATATACTCATACAAGCTCACACACTCACCTTCATATCATTTAGGAGTGAGCTTAGAACATTTGGATAACCAACTCACACAATCTTCTTTATCATTGTGAGTATTCAAGTGTGTTTTAAATCTTCTTTATCAAAACACTTGTGGTTGTGAAATCTCATTAGTTTGGGTAGTTGTAAAGGTTTGTGAGTGAGCCTACGAACAAAACTCAAAATTGTAAAAGGTTCGGAGTGCGCCTTTGCGGAAAACTCTTAGTTGCAAGTGAACCACGGAAACTCAATTTTAGTGGAAATCTTCAAGCGAGACTGGGGGAGTGGACGTAGGCACGTTTGGCCAAACCACTATAAATCGCGGTGTCGTATTTCTCTTTTCCTATTTACAAGTTTATTTACATTTACATTTATTGATTAGAAAACTTGCATTGGTAATAAGAGCTAAAAATCGGCAAAGATTTATTTAATTTCGCACTTATAGCGATAACCCAATTCACCACTTTCTTGGGAAATAGAGATTGTTTGTCGCTATTGCTTATATGTAATTTCATAATATTGTTCTAACTTGCAATCTGTTTTCAACATAATCTGTTTTCCAGTTTCAACGTCCCAAGCCCTCAGAGTTTTGTCCGGGCTGGCTGATATTATCTGAATCCTGTAAGTTGGTATTTACCGGCTAGAAAATCCAATTCTTCCTTGATCAAAAAACAGGTGATAAATCTGTTTATCACTACTGCATGATCCAACAAAAGGTTCAGTTGGGTGGAAAACAGACTCGTTGACAATCCAGTGTGTCCCGGGGAGCTTATACAAGCAGCGTCGTGAAGTAGTATCCCATATGTAAACCATACAATCTGAACTACCTGCAGTGACCTTGCTTCCATCTGGTGACCACCCATATTTCAACAAGTTCTTTTCGAAGTTGTGTTGGTGCCCTTCTAAAACCTTCACACAGTGATTTTGAGGTGCGTATGGGCCCATATCCCAAATGCAGAGCTTCAGTCCATGCCATTAGTGAGGAGATATGAACCATCAGGACTCAAACTCATGCCTGTGATCATATCTTGATGGCCTTGAAGCGTCATTGTTACTTCACCTTTACGCAAGTCCCACATCTTAACATCATTGTCTATGCCACCAGAGTAGATCTTATCAGAAGCATCAGAGAAACTGATAGCTATAATTTGGTATTTATCTGGAAATGTTTGGATGGCACCCCTCTGCCGCATATCCCAAAGTTTGGCAGTTCCATCATCAGAGCCACTAACAATAAGAGGTGGTCCTCTCCTAGAAGGGCAGCAAGAATTCACAAAAGAGTTGTGTTCTGCCATCTTCTTAATCTGTTTTTCAATTCAACATCCCAAGCCCTCAGAGTTTTGTCCGGGCTGGCTGATATGATCTGGGACCCGTCTGTGTCCATGAAGATCCAGTGAAGATGAACTGCATTCTTGTGCCCCTCAAACCATGAAAAATTGCAATCCCCATTCACATACCAAAGGAAGATGTCTCTGTCGTGAGAGCCAGATGCAACCACAGTTCTGTTGGGGTTTTGGGGTCAGGCGCAGCGGAAGCGCGGGTCCGGGCGATATCGTATTTAAAAACTTTTTCAAAATACCGAATAAATTATTCAATATCTAATGTGAATTATTTATTCATATATTACCTAAACCAATTTATTTAATATCATATATTAAAATAAATATAATTGAAAACTCGTGAAACTTTTACGAAAACAGTTTTTCCGTAAAATTGCCTAAAACACGTTTTTGACCAACCGACTACCCGCACTTATGAAAACTGCTCACGTCAGCTCCAACAGTGTCGAGGCAGTACACGGGCTGCCTGAACAGTGACGGAATCACTGTTTTCACAGTCGTCACCTGGTTGGCTCAAAATCCACCCGGTAACGCCGTTTTTGGCCGTTTTCGCTTATTTCAAGTCGGAAACACTTTCCGGCAATTGTGCCAACTCCCAAAACACATCCATTACATTCGGAGGACATCAAAAATACTCCATAATTTCCAGTTTTGGCAGATCTGATCTGCAGAACCAAATTTATCAATTTTCATACTTTTAATCCAAAATTCCATGATTAAACAAACTAATCAATACACCAAATCAAGTCACCACACATATGAATCACTCTAGAACAATTCTAGGCACAAAATGAGTGGATTTTACACTCTAGAATGGCAACTTATTGTTCAATACAATTTGAACAAAATTGGATACAAAATTCATCAATTTCATCTAATTTATTACTTCACACATGCATATTTTTCCAATCCAATACACCACAACCAAAAACCCTAAATTTTCACAAAACAAAGAAACCCTAGAACTTTTCTAAGTGTCAAGAAAACATGAAATCAAATTACAAGCTTGAGTAGTAGAGAATTACCTTTTAATCTCTAAAAAAAAACAAGCTTTTTTCTTGAATATTCTTTGTCTTTCTTCTTAGTTTCACTAAACTAAAATTTTTGGGGTTTTCTTCTCTTGGAAGAGTCGGTCATGGCAGCAAGGATTTATTGAGATAAAAAACAAATTTTCCTTTTATATATATGAAAAACGAAATTGGAAGATAGGGGCATTTTTGTCCTTTTTTTTTTTTTAAATTTAACAAATTAAATCATTAATTAGGCTTTATAAAATCCAATCAAAATTGGGCACACAAAAGCTAATTAAATCCATGCCAGGTGTAACCAATTAAAGCTCACCATGTATAATTCAATTAATAATAAATGGATAAGGCTTTAATTTGAATTCTTTAATTATTTAACTATTAAATAATTAAACAATTAATTTACTCACATATATGTATTTTTATTTACATTAAATAACAAATACATATATTAATGGCATGTGTCAAAATCTCATTTGACGAATAATTAATGTGTATCTAATCGTATTATGTATCAAATACAAATACACAATAATTATTAGAGGACAAAATTCCCTAATACATATGTTGTCATTTAACAATTTAACGATCCGAATTAACTCGTTTAATCCGGTGAAGTATTATGAATAATCCGTATTATTCATATCGAGTTGCCCAAGTGCTCAACGAGTACACTTCATATTGTGGGACTCTCTAAGTTTAGGTTTATCTGTCACGAAATCCAATTTCATGTCCATAATCCACCCACTCATGGATTATGACGACCACAGATAATCTCGCTAAACTATGCAAGTCGAGGTCATAGCATATGTATAATCCTTCCGTCACAGGCCATCCGTATTATACCTGGGATATAGATCAGAACGTCAAATCTGTTCGGTATAATACAGTCGACTTTCAATTTACGATCTCTAAATAACACCCGAACTATTTCCGACGTTATACCACGGCCATGGATTTACTAGATCATAAACACGTGAGGATGTCTATGCCCTGTACACAGGACTGATGGATCCTATCTTAATACGCACTGGATATCATGAGCATCAGTCCACACCCAACGAACAGGTGGAGGTCTGATCATGAATAGATCGTTGACGTGACTGCCATCAAAGTGTGGAGGATAACTCATATATCCCACTGTGGTATCTCAAGTCGAAGGACCACTATGCTCGCTCAACTCGAGAAGGTTCTTATTGCCGTTGGTAACCATCTATTAGGAAACCTTCAGTGAGTCGTTCAGTGTCTTATCAATAAACACATACATGTCTATACGAGTCTCCCGAGACTAATGGTTCACTGGGATAAACATCGGACCAAGTCACGATATACTACATGTACTGGTCTCAAAGATTTTACTAACCGCCCGTGTCAGTAAATCTTGACCAGGAACTTTATTTAAGGATATACATCTTATAATGCGCTTCCCAATGTCAATTACAAACCACGTTGTAACTGCACACTATATTGTAAATCCTAGGGTCTTTGTATATACACTTATCACTGAACTATATTCAGTTTCGATCCAATCATAATCAGAAATTAAATCGAATCGAATAAGTGTATAAAAGACAAGGGTGCTACCATTAAATTAGTAATATTATGGAAAATGAAATTGTTCGTATTTATGAATCGGACATAAATACGATCCGGATTGCCACTCGGAGCACCAACCCTAACAATTTCTCCCACTTGCTCTAGTGTCAATCCATGGTATCATATACACATCTCAATGTGTATCGCATACTCATGGCCCCCAAGAGCTCACCAGCACTCAAGAGGTAGGCATCAACAAGTAAGCCTGCTTTTAACAAATCGAATCTGTCCAACAAACTCAACCGTTTTCCTTAACCAGCATCATTCATATTCTATAGAATCAAAATCTTCATCAATATGACTCGGATGCTATATTAGTATTGTGCTATAGCTACTAAGTTGTCTATGTATTTAGAATCAAATCCAAATACTTTGAAACAACCTCAAGCACCACACTAATATGAAGACTTCTAATCTATGAGGTCACTATGCAACTTCATAAGTCAATACTTCAAAAGTTGCAATTGATTCCACTCGTTCAGTAGAATCAACAGTGAAACTCCCACTACATCTTTTCTGACTTTATATGACATATACTATCTAATGTCATAATTAGAATTAAACTAATATGACCTTATGGTTGCTGACTAAAGTCTCCATGAATCGAAACTCGTTCTTAATATCTCAAAGATCATAAAGAACATGTTTCGAGATCCATCATATGGTCCGCTGTATATCAAAATAACTCGTAACAATTACTATTAAATTGAAATCTTTTAATCACATACAATATAATATTCATTATGCCATCATCCAATGTGCATAGATTGATTAGACATTTTAATCAATCTATCTTTTGACAAAGGAATCATCCTTTACGAAAGATGAACATTAATATATATAAAAGACACGTTAACTGTCATACAATTATACTAACTGTCATACATATAGTCCTTACTGTGTCCTTTATTAGATCGAATCTAATATGCGACTAATGAGAGTTTCTCACAAGTCTCTCTTCAGTTTTATATCTTATATAAAACCTTATATCAAATATAATAGAAACTACTCCCACTGCTAACACGGAGAAAAGAAGACTTAGGATACATAGTATTAGAAAGAAATTTATACGCTCCCACTGACCCTACTGACAAATACGTATTCTCTATATTTCGATAAAACCAGACAATCTGACTAATATCAAACACAGAGAGCACGAATTTCCGGAAAACTTACCCGAGTCTACAATAGGCTCTTGAAGCTAGTATATCAAACTGTGATCTTAGCAAAACACAAACTCTAGGGCCATTCTAGAATGAATTCTCCAAATTAAGAAATCACAACGTATATCTCATTAGAAGAAATCACTCAAGAACGCCACTTTGCATTCTTTAACCAAAACCACGGTTTAATATCGACATTAACCAACAGATCCTTAATTGTTCAATTAGTGTGACAAGAGACAAGCTTTCTCAGAGTCTACAATAGAATACTGAGTATAACCTACTCACTGTCATACTATAAAGGTCAAACCTTTATCAAACTTACTTCGTTTTTTTGCTGCGCAAACAATTTGCACATGTTATGAACTATTCATACCGAAAGCCTAATCAAGTTCAAAACTTGATCGTAGTAAGCTATCAACCATCTTAGATCTATGGTTCAAATGTAATTCCTAAAATCAATATCAAATATCGCTCACACTATAAGTCATAGGATATTTTTCTTCGATAAGAAAACAACAAAATCATTAAGTATCAAATACTTTGTAAATGATTCTGACATCCTATTGTAATTATACGGAAATTGTCTAAGGGTATTTTCATCTTATTAATTACGTAGTTCCGTTACAGTTTATCACTCTCCATTTGACTTCACTAAGTCAAGTCCTTTTTACAATCGTCAACATCCAATGTCAACCATCAAGTAACAAAACAATTTCATTACTCGGGTAATAGAAAAGATATTCTATCAAATAGAATACAATATTCTATTAAATATAATAAATGATAAACCTATCACTCATACCTCAGAGGCATAAATACTTTCAATTATATAACCATTATACAAAAGAAAGTTTCAAATCTCAAACTTTTCAAGATTCGAATTTTCCTACTATACACATCATATATGTATTTGTAGAAACAAATGGAACCTTAATTAAATAGATGAATTAATATTTCTAGAGCATAACCCCAAGAGTATTGAAAAATAATTCGGTAACACTTAATATCAACGAATAAATCATATAAGATTTGATAACTCCCACTGGCCAATTCCATCATAATGGAATCGCAAAAGTTTGATATTGAGTAAGAATCTTATTCATTAAATAACTTGAGAACTAATTGCCTGAATTCATGTGTTTGATCAGATCAAATATCTTTCAACAATTCAAAGACGCGCAATGAATTTTAAAAGACAAAGTTTTCAACACTACAGATAAGATATCTTTGAACTAGTCAAAATACTCTATCGGAGTTTCATTAGAAACATATTCACAGTTCTTGAACAATTCAAGACATTCAACATGTTCTCTATTAGAAACATGTAACTAAGTAATGACAATTCATTAACTAAGTTACAGAGTAAAGAAAACTATCCGTGGTAATTTCTAATTCATTAAACCACATACATCCAATGTATTATTTTAACAAATCTGTGGTCCAATGACAATCACCAGTTAAATGAGATTTAATCATTTCTTGAATACAATATTCATTAAATGGATAAGGATATGTGGTGTGAACTCATATTAGACTATCCTTTACCATAAGGAACAAACATTCAATGCTTTTACAATAAATCTCATAAAGCACGGTTCTAAGTTATTTAAATTACCGAATATATATCTCAATGTTTATCTTTCATTAATGACACTACTAGTCATATTAAAATATGTAACAACTGTTTTACAGAACAAGTAACTATCCAATAGCCTCAAGTTCCGATATCAAATATCAAAACAGTTATTAACATTATTTTAAATAACTAGACGGGAGATCCGATATCCAATACCAACAGTTGTCGTATCGTGAGAATCAATATTCTCTATATATAACTTTACGGATCTCATTTCTTAAGCTTTATTATTTGCGCTCAATCATTCACAACAATTGCAAATGATTGACTAGCAAACTGTGTCAGACACGTGACTTCTAAAAGTCACTAAAAGCAAAGAAATGTCATTAAAGATAAACAAATACCTAGGGGTTTTCTTAATGCCAGTCAAGAATTTCGAGACATGAACTATTCAAGTCAATTCTTACTGCATAAGAAATAATTCTAACTAGAATAATATCCTAAACCAAATATATATTTAGATTACCTATCATGACTTAGTAACTAAGTCACAAACCATCTCGATTTCAAAAAAACCGGAACAATAGTCTCGATGGTTTCAATTAATCTAATAATATCTAAGTCTATTGTCATTCTAGAACTTATTCTAGAGTTACGCAACCATAAGTAAAGTCAGAAAACATATTCATGTAATAAGCATGCAGTGGATTAGAAACATAAATCTATAAACTATATAGAAAAGGAAAACGAAAGCAGTAAATTCCATAAAATTACGCACCACTTAGGTTATGGATTTTTAACCTAGCAGTGTCTCCCACTATTTTACATAATACCGTAATCCCCAACGGACAACGAGAATTCAATAATTAAATCGAATTCCATAGTGAGAGTAGGATCCCATAAATATATTTCGACTCCCAGCTTTGGCACGTTCTCGCCTACGTATATTCATTAGGTAGACAACTCTTTGTCAATCACTCACCAGTGACTCCTGGTTTTGGTCCTGACTGTTTCTCGCTGTGACAGGTTTGGCACGTTCACAGGGAGGCGTATCAAGGCTACACTTGTCAATAACAAACTCAAGCTACCGATGTAGTCCGGACAGCTTTGACACGTTCAGGATTTCCACTTTCACTTGAATTTATCTCTTATCATATAAGTTCTACCGGCGCAAATGAACTACCATCAACCATAACTGCACAGCTTTGGCATGATACAGCTATAGCATCAGAAAATCATTTGCATCCGTACTGACAAGGCGGACCAAGAAACATGTATCCAATACACACTACTTTATAGCCATATTTCAAAGTGGGGATTTTCCTAAGGAAGCTTAACTCTACATCCAATGCAGAATTTTTAATCTAAATCATTTTCTAAACAATTCAACTTAACCATAGAAAATATAACTCAATTTAAACATTAAATATCGTTACATTTTCATTAACGTAGAATCGAACAGTTAAGAAACGTATCTAGATTCTAGCATGTGCGAACATTAAATTGGATTATATATCTAATATCAAGCATGAATAATGTAATGATGAAGCATCAGACCTGCTCTGATACCATTTTTGTTGGGGTTTTGGGGTCGGGCGCAGCGGAAGCGCGGGTCCGGGCGATATCGTATTTTAAAACTTTTTCAAAATACCGAATAAATTATTCAATATCTAATATGAATTATTTATTCATATATTACCTAAACCAATTTATTTAATATCATATATTAAAATAAATATATTGAAAACTCGTGAAACTTTTACGAAAACAGTTTTTCCGTAAAATTACCTAAAACACGTTTTTGACCAAACCGACTACCCGACACTTATGAAAACTGCTCACGTCAGCTCCAACAGTGTCGAGGCAGTACACGGGCTGCCAGAACAGTGACGGAATCACTGTTTTCATAGTCGTCACCCGGTTGGCTCAAAATCCACCTGGTAACGCCGTTTTTGGCCGTTTTCGCTTATTTCAAGTCGGAAACACTTTCCGGCAATTGTGCCAACTCCCAAAACACATCCATTACATTCGGAGACATCAAAAATACTCCATAATTTCCAGTTTTGGCAGATCTGATCTGCAGAACCAAATTTATCAATTTTCATGCTTTTAATCCAAAATTCCATGATTAAACAAACTAATCAATACACCAATCAAGTCACCACACATATGAATCACTCTAGAACAATTCTAGGCACAAATGAGTGGATTTTACACTCTAGAATGACAACTTATTGTTCAATACAATTTGAACAAAATTGGATACAAAATTCATCAATTTCATCCAATTTATTACTTCACACATGCATATTTTTCCAATCCAATACACCACAACCAAAAACCCTAAATTTTCACAAAACAAAGAACCCTAGAACTTTTCTAAGTGTCAAGAAAACATGAAATCAAATTACAAGCTTGAGTAGTATAGAATTAACTTTTAATCTCTAAAAAAAACAAGCCTTTTTCTTGAATATTCTTTGTCTTTCTTCTTAGTTTCACTAAACTAAAATTTTTGGGTTTTCTTCTCTTGGAAGAGTCGGTCATGGCAGCAAGGATTTATTGAGATAAAAAAACAAATTTTCCTTTTATATATATGAAAAACGAAATTGGAAGATAGGGGCATTTTTGTCCTTTTTTTTAAAAAAAAAAAAATTTAACAAATTAAATCATTATTAGGCTTTATAAAATCCAATCAAAATTGGGCACACAAAAGCTAATTAAATCCATGCCATGTGTAACCAATTAAAGCTCACCATGTATAATTCAATTAATAATAAATGGATAAGGCTTTAATTTGAATTATTTAATTATTTAACTATTAAATAATTAAACAATTAATTTACTCACATATATGTATTTTTATTTACATTAAATAATAAATACATATATTAATGGCATGTGTCAAAATCTTATTTGACGAATAATTAATGTGTATCTAATCGTATTATGTATCAAATACAAATACACAATAATTATGAGGACAAAATTCCCTAATTACATGTGTTGTCATTTAACGATTTAAACGATCCGAATTAACTCGTTTAATCCGGTGAAGTATTATGAATAATCCGTATTATTCATATCGAGTTGCCCAAGCGCTCAACGAGTACACTTCATATTGTGGGACTCTATAAGTTTAGGTTTATCTGTCACGAAATCCAATTTCATGTCCATAATCCACCCACTCATGGATTATGACGACCACAGATAATCTCGCTAAACTATGCAAGTCGAGGTCATAGCATACGTATAATCCTTCCGTCACAGGCCATCCGTATTATACCTGGGATATAGATCAGAATGTCAAATCCGTTCGGTATAATACAGTCGACTTTCAATTTATGATCTCTAAATAACACCCGGAACTAATTTCCGACGTTATACCACGGCCATGGATTTACTAGATCATAAACACGTGAGGATGTCTATGCCCTGTACACAAGACTGACGGATCCTATCTTAATACGCACTGGATATCATGAGCATCAGTCCACACCCAACGAACAGGCGGAGGTCTGATCATGAATAGATCGTTGACGTGACTGCCATCAAAGTGTGGAGGATAACTCATATATCCCACTGTGGTATCTCAAGTCGAAGGACCACTATGCTCGCTCAACTCGAGAAGGTTCCTATTGACGTTGGTGTACCATCTATTAGGAAACCTTCAGTGATTCGTTCAGTGTCTTATCAAATAAACACATACATGTCTATACGAGTCTCCCGAGACTAATGGTTCACTGGGATAAACCATCGGACCAAGTCATGATATACTACATGTACTGGTCTCAACAGATTTTACTAACCGACCCGTGTCAGTAAATCTTGACCAGGAACTTTATTTAAGGATATACATCTTATAATGTATTTCCCAATGTCAATTACAAACCACGTTGTAACTGCACACTATATTGTAAATCCTAGGGTCTTTGTATAATATACACTTATCACTGAACTATATTCAGTTTCGATCCAATCATAATCAGATAACTAATCGTAATTAGATTGAATAAGTGTATAAAAGACAAGGGTGCTACCATTAAATTAGTAATATTATGGAAAATGAAATTGTTCGTATTTATGAATCGGACATAAATACGATCCGGATTGCCACTCGGAGCACCAACCCTAACAAGTTCCTGCCGGATTGAACTTCATTGTACATATAGCACTCTGATGACCTGACAGCAACATAATTGGCGATTCCAAACTTGATGTCCTCTTCTTTCTCCATTTGAAACTGGTGCTTGGGGAGCACTATATGGGACAGTAGACCATTTCATTGGCCTTGGACCAGTTGTTGACAAAGCGTTTTCATTCTCTATTGGGTATGTAACAACTTCCATCTTTCCCTCTGCTGGTTATCCATCATCATGAGCTCGTGTAAGCAGGCAGGCACCATTTAAATTTTTTAACTAAAAATCCTAATTCTATTAATTGGTTGCAATGATGCATTCATCTTTCAGTAAATCCTAGGGATTTGACAATTACTATTAAGCTTGGTACTAAGAAATTACATGAAAGTCAAGTTTTGTACAGGAAAGAGTCATAAATAAAATCCAACAGAAACTGAGACATTAGATTATGCAATCATGGAACATAAACGAGAAAAGACATAATTATATAAGTGAAGAATTGTTGTAAATATGAATTTTTATAAAAATTGGTTTTAATATTTTGAGGAGTTACAAGAATTTAATTGTTAGAGAAGTTAAAAAAATTAATAATAATTTTTATTCATTGTTTATGTTACAATTAGTGGTATAATGAACAATAACTACCAATTTACTCCATGTCAGTTTTTATGGTGTTTTGACCTTTCATTCTAGATGGATGATATATTATGGCTAAAGCTCTTGTCGTTCCTATTCCCTTGAAAAACAGATTTTGAATCTGAAGTCTGTAGCTGTATCTTCATTTGTTAAGCCTGCTTACTCTTTTGAGTTCAAAAGTTTTCGTCTTTCATTTCTTTTTCGTATTCATATTCATCATTCTCTTTTGCTATTTTTTAGATTAAGAAAACGGTAAAAAAAAAAAATGCCTGTTGTTGGGGGATTTGACAAGGATAATGGGAGAGAGTACCTTGGAAACCTCACTCTATTTGTTTTAGTAACTTGTATTGTTACTGTCATGGGTGTCCTCATCTTTGGTTATGATATTGGGATTTCTGGTGGTGTGTTGTGTGGCAGTGGCAGCCGGTGTGGCTGCTGTTGTGGTGTTCCGACGAAGGGATGAAGAGAGATGGCAAGTGTGGGAAGGTAAATGACATAGTGAAGGAGTTTGAGCAGAAGTGCGGTACACCTGTCGCTAAGCTGAAACAAGTGGCTGATGCTATGACTGTTGAGATGCATGCAGGGCTTGCATCTGAAGGTAGCAACAAGCTCAAAATGATCATTAGTTTTGTGGACAATCTCCCAACTGAGGTGTTGTTGGGTACAAACACTTACATTTTGGATATGTTAAATGTGACAGTTGTTTTTTTTTTGAAAACACCGTATTTAGAAATCACTGAAACAATATAGTTTAGAAAACCCCCTAATTTTATTTTTTGATGGTCCCGAGCAAATAATTTTTGGGTGTGAGTATACCAATCGGTTTTGTGCAAAATCGATTGAGACAGTGTTAATCTGGGCTTGTTTTATCCTGGAGACGGCGGAGCTGACATACTGCAAGCACACATTCCAGGCAGAGTCGTGAAACGTCTTAAAGAGAGCGACCTAGTCCGCGACTCAAGCCTACTTGAATTTTAATTCCCTGGTGAACGTAATATTGTTCTAATTTGTGCTTATTGTTCTAACAAGAATTAAACCATAAAGTTAATTAAATCATAAGTAACAAGTTGATTAGTTGATATAATACAGACAAGCTAAAGCAAACAAAAGAACAATAAATGTGTATGAAACTGAAATTAAATACTATGTTATATGTAGCCCTTGTGTAACATCCCACAACTAAATGTCATCCACAAAATTACTATCAAAATTGAACCCAGTGTTGTAGAACACAAGAAAGGGGGAAAAGATTAGATCCCCCTTTCTTGTATAAAGCCACATCATTGTGGCCACAGATTGCAGATGCATATTTAGACCTTGAATACCATTAACACCAAATCAACACATAAGGCACACCTCATATTTGAACCTAAAGAGGACTGATCTGGGAAACTAGAAGTCTAGAATTAATAGTGATCAGAGAACGCACACCACACTCTAAATCCCAAGTTAAAAACCCAACTAAATACCAACAGTGAATTCACATTCAAAATTCAAATATGTACAACAACATAGAACATGAACTATGAATTGCAATAGAAACAAGAATGACAAAAAACACAAGTAGAAATGAAAAACAAACTCATTCTTCTATACACCACCAGGAACTAACCTAGATCCTCCAACCCAAAATTCTCAAAAGCATAATATTTTTCTTAAAAACACATCATTGAGAATACAAAAAATTAAAATATATATATATATCCTTCATATTATAACAAAATGAAAGCATATTTTAAGGAAAAAATGGTTCAAAACAACTTTGTGAGTTCCATTTTTATTGGCATGTGTCCGTGACAAAACAAGTTCAATTGAGTTGTAATCCTACATGAAGATCTTTGTACAATGGGACTGGTTTTTGGCTGCTGTGCATCAGACATGCGTTCGTGGTGTGTTCATTGCAGTGTTCGAACGATTGGCGTTAATGCTGAGTTCGTGAATGGGTTAGAACATATGGCGTTAGTGACGCGTTCGTCTTCGGGTTCGAACGGGAATTATACAGAGAGACATGTTCGAGTCTCATTCTTGTTGGGTTCGAACGGGATCATTCCAGAGAGTATCCGTTGGTTGTGCGTTCGATTAGGCGTTCGAACGAGTCTTCACAGAAAGGGCACGTTCGAGTAACGTTCAAGTAAGAGTTCGAACGCGACTGCGATCTGAACGCGATTTTGGCCTGCAAAACCCTAGGTTTTCACCCTACCTATAAATATAACACTTAGCCGCCATTCCCCATTAGTTGAAAGAGCTGAAACACTTTTCCTTGAGCCAAATCTCTCAAAGCTTTCAACTCTCATTGATTCCACCATTGAAGACTTCTTATCTCATTGTCTTCTTCCTGAATGGTGTGAATGTTTCTTTGATAAACCTTCAACACAACTTAACCCAAATTCCTAAGCCTTTAGAGTTCTTTAGGAGGAAGTTTGTCGGAGTCAGTTCCGGCATCATTGGTGATATAATCTACTCAGAGACTTCAGAGGTTCTGAAGAGAAAACCGTGGGTCGCGAGATTGAGGAGTTCCTTGAGTTCTTGCAGTATTGAGGTACTTGAGTCGGTGGAGTTGCCACCATAGGTCTTGACCATCGCTGTAAGTTTTCTCTATATAGTGGATTCGGGTGGTAGCCTATACCCGGAGTGGTTTTTACTCGGAAGAGTTTTCCACTTCGTCACCAAAATCATTGTGTTGAATTTTGTGTGGTTTGATTTATTTTGCTGCTTTAATTCCTGCTATTGTTTTATATTTTGCAGCATAATTTTATTTAATTGTTATTGTGGTTGCCTGTTAATTTATCCATAGTAACAGTAACAGGACTTGTCCTGCTTATTGTTTATAATTCCGCATAGGGTCAGAACCTAGGATAACCCCGAATTTTCAATTGGTATCAGAGCCTGAACTCGATCATTGACCCATTAGCTATGGAACATAGTCAACCCTTGAATTGTCCGCTATTTTTTGATGGCACGGAATATTTACATTGTAAGGTTCGCATGAAAACGTTCCTTAAGTCCTTAGATGAGAGGGTCTGGATGACTGTTGAACACGGGTGGAAACCTCCCGTTGTTATTTTTGATGGGTTCCTTCCCCTAAAGACAAATTGACCTGGACCAAGGACGAATTTGATGCTAGCAATAGGAACAGCAAAGCTGTTAATGCCATACATGGTGCTGTCTGTTCTGCTGAGTTTAGGAGAATCTCAATGTGTGAGATAGCCAAGGATTCTTGGGACATCCTGCAGACTGTGCATGAGGGCATATTGTCTGTTAAAAATAATAGACTCCAGGATTTAGCCACTAGGTTTGAGGTCGCCAAAATGAAAGATGATGAGACCTTTGATGAATTTTATGCTGAAATTAACGATATCGTTAACTCTAGTTTTAACCTAGGTGAGACTATACCTACAAATAGGATAGTTAGAAAAATCCTTAGATCACTTCCTGATAAATTCCTACCTAAGATTACCGCCATCGAGGAAAGCAATGACCTTGATAAGCTTGATTTAGAAGAACTCGTAGGAAAACTGCAAGTTTATGAGAAAAAGCTTCCTGGTTATAGAGAGCCAAAAACGTTTGCGATGAAAATCGCTAAGGAAGTTGTGCATGATTCGTTTAGTGATGATGATACCATCACGGATCATGATTTGGCCTTGTTTGCAAAGAAGTTTAAGAAATTTCTTAAACTTAAGAAGAGTGGCCATAGCAGTAATAGGGATAGGGAGGTTATGCCTAGAGAGATTAGGCATAACAGGAAAGAGTCTAGACAGGATAGGGGTAGTAGATCCCGTGATGTCCAATGCCATGAGTGTGAAGGCTATGGGCATATTCGACCCGAGTGCCCTACATATCTCAGAGCTAAAGGCAAGAAAGCCATGGCTGCCTCTCCTAATGATTCAGAAGGTGGTTATTCTTCTGATGAGTCTCCTAAAGGCAAGAAAAATTTTGTTGCCTGTACTGCTAGTGTGACTGGTGAGAGAGAGATTGTGGTTAATGATGCTGATTCAGAAGTCTCTCTTGACGAGTCTGTAGATGAGGAAAGTCTTCAGGTAGCTTATGTTGAACTGTTTAATGAGAGTTTAGCTATTAAGAAGACTAACATAGAGGTCAATAAAAGGCTGAAAGCTGTAGAGCTAGAAAAGAATGAAGCTCAAGCCAAACTTGAGCAAAGCCTTTTGATGGTTGATGACCTAGAGGAGAGGAACAGTGGCATAGTTAATAGAGTCCAAATTTTAGAGACCGAACTTGAAGAGCTAGAAACCAATTGTCCGCATTTTCTAGTGGAAATAAAAAGGTGGACCGTATGTTAGGTATTATTTCTGAGCCTAACTTAACAAGGCTTCTTCTTCCAAAGCTTGCCCTGTAGCAGCTAAACGTGACTTAGGTAAGCAAATGTGTTGTGTGTAGTCATGTTTCTCCTCCTGTTTTTCCTCATCCTGTTTCCCAACCTCAATCTAGAGGTGTTGTGGGTAAACCTCGCTCTCATCCGAGGTTTGTGCCTGTGTGCCATCATTGTGGCAAGGCGGGACACATTAGGCCTAAGTGCTTCATGCTTCACAAGTAAAAGAAGAGGACTAAGAAGGTGTCACCTAGATTTGACTCTTCAAATCTAGCTTCTCAAGTTTCTGCGCTAACTAAACAAGCTAAATTCCTTAGTGAGAAACTTGCTTTATTGACTGGGAATTCTCGTGAAAAATAGATTCCTAGAAAGGTTTGGGTGAGGAAGCAAGATGAATTCCCATCTTCTTCTGCGTGTCCTGATGGACATGATGAGAGTGCACTTCGGCGTAACTCTGCTTAAATGATACTCTTTTATTTTCCCATTGCATGTGTGTGTGCGTATGTTTTATGTTTTTGCACGTTTATTTTATTTTCACAGCATATGGGTTTTTATTTGTGTGTCTTGTTTTTGTTTTATGTCCCTTGATATATAGGATGGAAAACCGGACATAAATTTCATAGCCGATTCCGAATGGACGGTTGTATGATCTGCACTCGGGATACAACTCCACGTACCATTGGATGTTTTACAAGCCTGTTTATGTCTTTATTTTTATTTGTTAAAATCTGCAAAATACAAAAAAATAGAAAATGAAAAAGACAAAAATTATTTTATTTTACGGCTTGTTAGAGCATGAAAAGCTTATGCATGTGATCTTGGTATGTAGGATATATGATTATGCATGTATGATATGTTTTTATTTTTCTTGATGCTCTATATACATGAGTGTGTGTGATAAAAACTTTTGGTATATCTTGTGCTTGCACTTTCTCATACACATTTTTATTTTATCAAGGCTTGGTCGCATGTATGTTTTTGGAATAGCAATCTAATTTATATCCTATCTTGTTTGCTCAATAGTGTGACCTTTGACTAGTTAACCTTGCTATCCCCGTTTTGCAAAAGTAAAAAGAAATATATTTACAAAAAAAAAAAAAAAAAAGACTCAAGTGCAAAAGAGCCAAAATGGCCAAATTTAAAAGATAAGGGCAAAAACCCTTCACTCGAAAGAGTTTTTATATATGAGCTCATGATATTTATGGGGTAAATAATATAGCATGCAACCAATGTTGCTTATTTTCAGGTCCTAGTGGTGCTGGGTTTGAACACATATTTTATGGACTTGATTTGTTTAGAGATAGATTTCTTTAGCTGTGTCCAGCTCATAAAATAAGATCTTAAGCCTTGATTTGTTGTGCACTTTATTTTTCACGCAAGTGCTTTATATGCTTTGGTGTTTATGTCATATGCATAAGTGTTGTATTTAGCCACTTTCAAAATGATGCATATTGTTTCATGTCATAAACAGCTAAATACTGACTGGGTATCATTGTGTCAGCTTTAAATGCTGTTTCAGTCAGTTCTTTAACAGGATTTTTTTTTATCTCAGTATGTGTCTGTGTGTGCTTCATGTTATTGCATACCAAATTTTTCCTTGTGCATTTTTCTGAGTTTCTGGTTTGCTTCCCGTTTGTTATTTTGCTAACTCTATGTGCCTGTTAGTGAAGGGGAGTAATTCCTGTTTGTTTAGGCTCTTGCATGTGTTGTCTCCTGTTCTCCTGTTATTTTTCCTATTTCTTTTACCCTTTGTCATTTCGTGACAAAAAGGGGGAGATTAATATATTAAGGGGGAGAGCCTTAATATATAGGAGGGAGCCGTAGAATATCCTTAGATATCTCTGTTTTAAGGGGAGTTAAGATTAAGGGGGAGAGGAATTTCTACTTGTTCATGCATGAGATTTTTACCTGCTTTATGTTTTAATTGATTATCCCAATGCTTTTCACGGTATATTATTGTTTGTGGATGTTTCAGGTAAGCAGGTTCATTACTGCGGTGGCATTATTTCAAGATTACTTGTTTAGGTATTAGATCGAGTCCTATTATAATTAGTCACTGTTTTGATGGTTGACAGTTGACTGCTTTATTTTTGGGTCTATTACCGTAGTCTTTGTAATAGGTAGTGTTTTGTCACGGAATGCCAAAGGGGGAGATTGTGAGTTCCATTTTTATTGGCATGTGTCCGTGACAAAATAAGTTCAATTGAGTTGTAATCCTACATGAAGATCTTTGTACAATTGGACTGGTTTTTGGCTGCTGTGCATCAGACATGCGTTCGTGGTGCGTTCGTTGCAGTGTTCGAACGATTGGCGTTAATGCTGAGTTCGTGAATGGGTTCGAACATGTGGCGTTAGTGACCCGTTCGTCTTCGGGTTCGAACGGGAATTTCAGAGAGCAAATGTTCGAGTCTCGTTCTTGTTGGGTTCGAACGGGATCATTCCAGAGAGCATCCGTTCGTTGTGCGTTCGATTAGGCGTTCGAACGAGTCTTCACAGAAAGGGCGCGTTCGAGTAGCGTTCAAGTAAGCGTTCGAACGCGACTGCGATCTGAACGCGATTTTGGCCTGCAAAACCCTAGGTTTTCACCCTACCTATAAATATAACACTTAGCCGCCATTCCCCATTAGTTGAAAGAGCCGAAACACTTTTCCTTGAGCCAAATCTCTCAAAGCTTTCAACTTTCATTGATTCCACTATTGAAGACTTCTTATCTCATTGTCTTCTTCCTTAAAGGTGTGAATGTTTCTTTGATAAACCTTCAACACAACTTAACCCAAATTCCCTAAGCCTTTATAGTTCTTTAGGAGGAAGTTTGGTAGTCGGAGTTCCGGCGTCATTGGTGATATAATCTACTCAGAGACATAAGAGGTTCTGAAGAAAATCGTGGGTCGCGGGCTTGAGGAGTTCCTTGAGTTCTTACAGTATTGAGGTACTTGAGTCGGTGGAGTTGCCACCATAGGTCTTGACCGTCGCTGTAAGTTTTTCTCTATATAGTGGATTCGGGTGGTAGCCTATACCCGGAGTGGTTTTTACTCGGAAGAGTTTTCCACTTCGTCACCAAAATCATTGTGTTGAATTTTGTGTGGTTTGATTTATTTTGCTGCTTTAATTCCTGCTATTGTTTTAATATTTTGCAGTATAATTTTATTTAATTGTTATTATGGTTGCCTGTTAATTTATTCTAGGATAACTCCGAATTTTCAAACTTGATGAAAGCTTATGGAACAACTACAAAACTATCATCTGGTGAAACCTAAGCCTACAAAAGCATTAATTCAAGCACATTTAGAGAGCTCAATGAACATGTATGTTGCCATGGCTGACATGTGGCTGATGACGTGGCAGAAATGGGATCCTCTACTGACGTGGCTGACACATAGCCGCTGACGTGTCACTGACGTGGGCTGATGTGGCACTAACGTGGTCATCTTCAACCTCCAGCAGGCGCGTGTGGCATGTGGTTTTCACTCTCCGATGGGTGCGGCTTCCCTAGACCTTCGTTCAATCGCCGAAAAATACCACCGTGTTTGTGTCGACATGAACAAGATGATGGTATGCTCAAAATTAATTTTTGACAACTTTCCCGAAACCCAAATTTTTCGAACCGAGTTCCGTTCGTCAGTTTTACGACCCCAATATATAACCAAAGCTACTGATACCACTTGTTTTGATTCTCTGATCACTGAAGAGTATTTTAAGGAAAAATCGAATCTACTACTAGAAGAATAAAATTACAAAGTGTTAAACTTTTAAAAAAAAAACCTCACTCTCTAACACTTTCTAAGCTTTATTCACTTGAAGCTTATTATTTTTGGGATGCCTAAAGCTCACAAATTAGCTCTGTATTTATAGTAAAATTTAGACTCAAAAGTTTGAACCATTGTCAAAAGTTGTTGCACCATTTTTCCATCTCCACCTAAAATTGTTTGAAGGCTTGTAATGATGGTGATGAATATAGCTGGATTCTTCAAAATGTGCACCTGCAGGTATCATATATATTAGAAGACTTATGTAGTTTAGGATTTTAAAATAATTTATCTAATCAAAATTTAAATGTGAAAATCCTATTTAAATTTGAATGAATATTTGTTATCTAACATTTACTGTAAATAGAAATCTAGACCATTACTTATAATGGGTGGAAAATCGATTCAATAAAAGAGCTAGGTAGCTCGTCGTCTCCTATTTTTCTCTTCATACAATCAGTAAATTCTACAGCATTGACAATATTTTGAAGAGTGCAACAGTAAATTGGTATAGATCCAAACAAGAACTAAAAATCACCTCAACAACCAATTAACTGCTATCAACTGTTTCAAGGAAAAAAAACGTGAAATATATAAATCTCCATGTGATTTAGTTTGATGCAAAGTGCGATTGAAATGAGTGGGAAAACAAGAAATGGGCACAAAGGCGCGCAACCAAAAAAAAAAAATTGAAAATGAATTTTTCAGCTGCGAAATTTCCATTGTTGTAAATGTGAATTTAATAAACGAGAGTTACATGTTTTGATTTTGAAAAAATTATTACAAAATTTATTGGGAAGTTACAAGTTTTATTTGTAGGAAGATGTTACAAGTTTTGTTTTGCAAAAGAATTGTACTTTAGTTTTGGCATCTCATCTCATAATGGAAAGACACAACACCAAACCATTGTTAAAAAGGTGTTAAGTTGTGATCCTTGCAATCTGTTTCTACATCTATTTCACAGAAGAAGAAATTAATGTTATTACAGTGGAAGAAGGGAAAAAACAAAAATCCTGAAGCTGCTTTTACACCGTCTTGTTCGATGGAGGTTCTTTATTAGAGCTTACAGAAACGATTCAATCCACCTCAATTGGCAGTGCGCACATACTCGCCCATAAACTCTTTATTTTGAAACAAGGGATGCGGGTTATAAAGGACCAATATTGTCCCTCATCCTTTTTGCACCTTACTTCTAACAACGGACAACCCCATATATCTAATTTCAAAAGTGAAGTGGAAGGCTATTCTCTGAAAAGTATTTGAGCTTTGGACAATCAACAAGACTGAGAAATTCCAATGAAGTGAGGTTTTCACCAACTGAAGATAGGCGTTCCAGATTTTGAAATCCGGAAATCTCCAATTTGGTTAGAGAGGCAGGAAACAGTGGAGATGACACAATATCCAGACATCCTCCAACGATTTTGAGTCGTCTGAGAGAGGAGAATATGTTGAACCCCCACTCAAGAATTGCCTCGCAAATATTAGTACCTTTAATCTCAAGTGAACAAAGGTTGGTGGGAAAGCCGTCTGTAGGGAAGGATACCATGCTCGGAACACCTCCTATTTTTAAATGTTCAAGAGAGGTGAGATTGTGCATGCAGTTGGGTGCCTCCAATTTCTTACAACCCCATATCTTGAGCTTAGTGAGTTTTGTAGAAGGCAATCGTCTTTCAGGAAGGGACACAAGATTTGGACAAAAATTTATAGTGATCTCTTGAAGGTGGCAGAGCATACGCAAACCATCAGGTAAACCTATCAGATTTTCACGTCTTTCAATAATGATTTTTTCAAGAGAGGTGTTGTCCAATCTTTCAGCTATTGACTCCAGCTTTGAACATCCACTAACATCAAGGGACTTAAGAGTCTTGGGTAAATTGCCACTCGGTGACAAGAAAGCAAGCTCCGAGCAGTATCCAATATGAAGAACCTCAAGTGTAGCAGGTAACTCGTTTTCCGAGAATAAGGATGCGAGAGATGGACAAAATACAATCCACAAGTATTCAATAAGAGAGGTGTACCTTCTGCTGCAGCTATGAATGCCCTGTTCCCCTGTCAAAGTCCTTAAATTCTCACAATAGGAGACCGTCAAATGCTTAAGGCTCCATGGTAGCTGGCCTCTGGCAATATATGTCAAAGACTTGCAGCGGGAAATATCCAGACTTTTCAAAGATGTATTGCTATCGAGCATCCATGCCTCAGGTAAGGATTCCAGTGCATTGCAATTGTTCTCAACTGGGAAGGCAGAGCAGCCTCTGGAAAGGAAACAAGTGATTCGCAGTCTGCGATCAGTATCTTACAAAGTGAACGGATGCTGAAAAGTGCTTGTGGTAGCTTCAGAAGGCCTTGGCAATACCTTAATTCAAAATATTGAAGTCTGCATAGCAACCCTTGCTGTTGTTGATCATGTTCTTCCACTGCCACCAAGGAAAGAAGTTGGGAACAACTGGTAATCTGAAACCGATTAATGGAGCTAATGTCTTGCAGTAACCGACTTCCATTCTGCCATAGATAGGTTAGCTTTCCCATATTAATAATTTCCAATTTTTCCAATTTTGGTAGCCCTTGCTCAAGAAGCCCTGCTAGAATCACTTCAGTTGACATATCTGCAAAAACAATAGAATTCAGAGAGCTGAGGTTGATTGGGTGTCTGCACACCACCTTCTTACATCCATCAATATATAGTTCCCTAAGAGCTGAATGACTTGGAATTGACACCAGCAATTCTTCACACTGTTTAACGACAAGCCTCTCCAATGAAGGAAGACGTTCTGGCAATGCTCCTTGCAGTTTACAACAATTTACAAGAGAAAGCTCTCGCAAGTTACGAAAGCTAACAACATCTTCACCAGATCCATGAGGTATCCAGTCTTTCCATTTTAGCATATGCTTAAAAGAAAGAGTCTCCAGTGATCGAAAAGGCTCGCACCCGTTGCCATAAAACTCTGGACCAACAGTTTTCACTCTAGCCATTCCACTTATCTCAAAGTACTTTAGAGAGGGCAGTTGCCCGACTGATGGCAGAGAAGTACACATGCCACAATTATGAAATCTTAGGAGTTCTAAATTTGACAATGAAGAATCTCCCAACCAAGTTGGAAATTTTGTACCACCATAACCTTCGATGGTGAGCTCCTTCTGATTTTGATGAGGTTTTAGCATGTCAAGCACTTGTGTATCAATTCCTGGCCTCCTTTCCTTGCTTACACGACACCATTCAAGCAATAACGCTTTAAGATTCACCTTTCCATTTAACTGACCCTCACTCGCATCACCAACATATTTTACATTCTCCAACCTCGAAATTTTGAGTGATCCCTGAAGATGCACCAAGGACTTCAACTCCTGTAAACCAGAATCAGTCTCTTTTCTCACAAAAAAACTACACAATGTTTTGAGACAAGTCAATTTACCAATTCTCAATGGCATTTCCTCCAATAAAGGTACATCAGAATTGTTAAGATGATGCAACTTGATTAGGTTTCCCATATCCGCACACAACTTCTTGAGCCGATAACAGCCTTCCACTATAAGTGTGTGTAAATTGTAAAGTGTTTTTACCAATTCAGGCAAGGTTTTAATTTTGGTATTGGATAGGTTAAGAACCGTAAATGTTTCAAGTCACCAATTGAGTTTGGGATCTCGTTGATTAGATACCCACTCAAAGATAACACCCTTAACCGTCGTTGTTTCAACAACATATCAAGGGTGCTACGAGCCAAATAACCTCTCTTGGTATCTGAAAAAACTACTGGCAGAAAGGTTCTCAAATGACTGACCTCATAAAAGGCCTCCAACCTTTTATCACCGTCGAAATCTCCAAGATTGTATGATAAATGACGAAGATTTCTTGAAATTTCTTGTTGCTCGTTACCTTCTATTTTGTCCTCCATTCTGAAGTATGTTTCCCCTGCAGCCCATCGAGCAAGGTCGTTGATGAGATCGTGCATCAGAAAACATGATTTGTCGTTGCTTGATTGTTGAAAAAACGACCTTGAATGTAGCTCCTGAAAAATCTTACTGCCTAGATCTTCCATTTGCCTCTCACTGCTTTCAGTGTGCAAGAAACCTTCAGCCACCCATAGAAAAATTGTCTCCTCTTTTTGAAATTCATAGTTCTTCGGGAACAAAGAGCAGTGGGCAAAGCATTTTTTTAAAAGTGGAGAAAGATAATGGTAGCTCACTCTAAGAACTGCCATAATATCACAACTCTCATCTGGTAATTTCCATATCTTACAATTTAGGAGATCCTCCCAGTCACTGGGATCATATCTTCCACGTAAGAGGCCCCCGAGACACTTCGCTGCTAAAGGCAAGCCATCACATTTCATCACTATCTTCTCACCAGTTTCCTTCAAGTGTTGATTCCCGCTAAAACCTCTTGTTCCCAAAGAGTGTTGGGTGAATACACAAAGACAATCTTCATTTGACAACAATTTCAATGAATAAGACTGAACAGTCCCTCCTGTCATTCTTGCAACATTTTCATGGCGAGTTGTAACAATGATTTTACTTCCTGGTGAGGCAACTTCAAATGGACAGCTGAGGAAGGTCCAATGACTGTAATTCTCATTCCATATATCATCCAAAACCAGAAAAAATTTCTTCCCAGACACTTGCTTCTTCAGTTCCTCTTGAAGTAGATTTAAATCCCCATCAACATTCTCCTTAGCAATGGAGCTTAGAATAGATTTTGTTACCCTGGTCAAATCAAAATCTTGAGAGATACAAGTCCATGCCTTGAGATCAAAATGATCCCGCACTCGAACATCATTATAGACAAGCTGAGCAAGAGTGGTCTTGCCCAAACCCCCCATTCCTAGTATAGGAAGAACAGAGAATCCAGCATTAGCTAAATCATCCCTCAACAACCATTCAACAATCTCTTCTTTTTCTTTTTCCCTGCCATATACTTGGGCTTCATTCACCAAAGATGTGGAGGGTACTTGTCTTTGTCCGAATTTTTCAGGTTTCCCAACAGAAATTTCTTTCAAACCCAGTTGGCCTTTCTCCATAACAATATCTTGAAACCTAGCAGTGATCTCCTTTATTTTTTTAGACATCATCATGGAATCAAACTTGATCAAATTTTTTCCACGTGCACGAATGAGGTTTAGAGACTTACTTATGCTTGAACCCGAGGGAACAGCTGATTCAAGCAACAATTTCCTCCGTAAAGCTGCAGTTTCAAACTCATCCAGTATGTCATCAACATCATAAGCCAAGTTCCGAAGCTCGGCTAGCCACATCTTCACAGATACCTCCTTGATCTGCTTTTCCTCAGCATCATCAAGCACCGCATTAATCTTCACCAGCAATCCCTTCCACTTCATCAGATCATCGTGGATCTTCTCTTGGCGTGCAAACAGCTCAAGTACCTCTGAAGCTAACTTCTGGAGCAGCAACTCAACTGTCGCCGTGAGCATCGCCTCTCCGATGATTGACATTTTTTGTTGTTTTGTTTTTGAAACTTGAAAGAAACAGAGGAGATTATGGAAAATGAAGGGTAAAAAAAAGCCTGCAGGAATTTGATGAGTCTTGTTTGTGAACAGTCAAGCAATCTAGTGTAGTGTTACTGTTTATTGTTGTTAGTTCCATTTTTATTGACAATGTCCGTAGCAAAACAAGTTCAATTGAGTTGTAATGAGTCTTGAACATCTCGGAGCAATTGGACAAGTATTTGGCAACATAAGATAGAGATTTCAGAGCGATGTTTACTCTTTTGCATATTTTAGAAGATTTAGAGCTCCAATTGACATGAGATCAGTTGCATTGGAAAGTAGACTCGAAGACGATCGCGTACATATAAATAACTCATGATTTGGACAAGAGACGAGAAAGTTACAAGCGTTTTAAGTTGCCCCTGAAAACCAGTCCGCGTTCCACGTTCGAGTTGTGTTCGTAATTTCGTTCGAACGGTTTCGAGGCAGAAACTTTGCGTTTGAAGTGCGTTCGAACGTCCCTGCGTAAGTAGGTTTTCTTAGACACGTTTTAAAGTCAAAATAAGACTAGGAAAACCTTTTCCTTTGCCCTACCTATATAAACAAACATTAAGTCACCTTCCCCAATAGTTGAAGCATATTTTCCTTGAGCCAAAACCTCTCAAAGCTTTCAACTCTCTTTGATTCCACCATTGAAGACTTCTTATCTTCTTGTCTTCTTCATTGATGGTGTGAATGTTTCTTTGACAAACCTTCAACATAACTTAACCCAAATTCCCTAAGCCTTTAGAGTTCTTTAGGAGGAAGTTTGGTAGTCGGAGTTCCGGCGTCATTGGTGATATAATCTACTCAGAGACTTCAGAGGTTCTGAAGAAAACCGTGGGTCGCGGGCTTGAGGAGTTCCTTGAGTTCTTGCAGTATTGAGGTACTTGAGTCGGTGGAGTTGCCACCATAGGTCTTGACCATCGCTGTAAGTTTTTCTCTATATAGTGGATTCGGGTGGTAGCCTATACCCGGAGTGGTTTTTTACTCGGAAGAGTTTTCCACTTTGTCACCAAAATCATTGTGTTGAATTTTGTGTGGTTTGATTTATTTTGCTGCTTTAATTCCTGCTATTGTTTTAATATTTTGCAGCATAATTTTATTTAATTGTTATTGTGGTTGCCTGTTAATTTATCCATAGTATCAGTAACAGGACTTGTCCTGCTTATTGTTTATAATTCCGCATAGGGTCAGAACCTTTGTTTAAAATCGAATTTTCAATTGTTGTAATTAGAAAAATAGAGTGAATAAATATGGTATATTAATAAATGATGTTATGAAATTTTTATTTATATTAAAATAATATTTATGGAGTATTTTTTTAATATTACTCGGAAAATTTAAAAATTTTAACTCTTTATAATATTAATTTTTTTTAAAGAAATCAGGATTAATAATAATAATAATAATATTTAATTATTAATTAAATACTTAAAAATTATATTTTAATCAAAATATAACCTTATCATCCTATCACAAATCAAATCATAATATTTCTGCACTTTAAATTAAACATTAATTTAGTCTTTTACATTTTAAAAATGCTTGAAGATATCCATATAATTAGTTCTATAAAATAACATTTTTCTTGAAATTTTAAAATAATAACATGACTTAGAATATCTTATTTTTATTGTAGAAATTTAGAAGAGTAACTTTAATGATCATTGTGTGCGAACAGTCAAGCTATCTGATGAAGTCTGAAGATGTCACAAAAGTCGCATGCAACTGACCCAACACCCCTCACACATTGAAAAAAAAAAAGGCGAACTCTTTTATATTTTAAAAATACCTTAAGATATTAATGTCATTAGTTCTGTAAAAATACCTTAAGATATTAATGTCATTAGTCTTCAAATACAGAGTGAATTTCCAGTAGAAACTTGTAATCTTATAAATTTAACAGCTTTGACTAGAACTAAACTCATGCATTCATCTCCAACATTTTTTTTTGTAATCGTTGAAAATCCCGTCAATAAATTATCTCTTCCGAATTTAAATAGAGCAGGTAAAATTTCTGATTATCCCAAACTCTTACAAGAAAAGCACTATCTGAATCTTCAGATACTGAATAATACACCACCGAGCCATGCCCCTTGAAGACATTTATCTCTAACATTCAGCTACTGAAAACACCAAGTCAATAAATAATTAACCGAATAAAGAAACTGTTGATGGGGATTTCTGCGGCTAAGTCCTTTGTGCAGTTCGGTAAAGGAAGAGAAGGAAATTCACCTCATTCGAAAGACCAGGGGTCAGTGGATGCATATCGCTCCTTCAAACCCGACGTTTAGCTCAGGTCCAGTTTCTTGAAAACGACCGACCAGAGGATGCGACGTGGTACAGATTTCAGGGACCGACTACGTCAGAGTCGAGGCCGATGACCGGAAGCTCGGTTAGATTTAGTCTTATCCCCTGGAACCAACAGATGAGCTCAGACATTTCGGGTCAAGGCAAAAACAGTTTGAGAAGCTCGACGGATCACTTGGCTGACCTCTTGAAGACCAATACAAGATCAGAGTTGTTGGATTTTTCCCTCCAAAATGTGCTATTATTCAAAAGCACTTTACAGGCTGGCACCATTATTGTTGCGTGCGACAGTGGAGAAAACATAGTGATGTGACAGGCCGTCAGGCGGCAGGCTTGCTTTCGGCGACGATAGTCTTGCGGCAGAGAGCCCGTAAATCAGTCGAAGGCCAAGCGGGAAATGTCATAAAGTAGAGGGAACAGTATTGTAATTCCTGAGTATATAAAGGAAAGTTAGAATCATTTGTTAGGGGATAGCAAAAACTTGTAAAAAAAAGGAAGAAAATGAGCACTACTTGTAAAACTCTTTAAACTGCTCGGCCTCATTCGGACCTCACTCAGAACAGGTCGGCCAAGTTAATTCAAGCAATAAAAATAACCCCCACCGTTTTGTGCCCGTGGATGTAGGCTGGATTTGCTTCGTCGAACCACGTTAAAACTCTCTTGTCAACCTTCGTGTTTTTCTCACCTTTTACTAAGTTTGCTTTTGGTCTCCCCATAACCAAATAAATTCAAGTTGAGGGAAGGTTGTCTCGGGGTGTGTTATCTCGAAACTATCCCTGGGACAAAAATCATTCGTCAACAGTTCGCTCCGTCAGGGGTGAAAGAGCAAAAAGCAACTTGCGTAGTAAGATGATGATAGAAGGTGGAAACCGTGGGTTGTTAGAGAGTTCAACAGCAGAGTGGATGAGAGGGGAAAGGAATGGAAAGAAGTTGGTCAGAACAGGAAAAGAAAAGAGTTCGCCAGAGGAAGGAAGGTTAACATCATAAACTTTCTTTTTATGAGTTGTAGAATGGAATGTAAGAGGGGTAGCCAACGATCACCCATTAGAGCTAAGTTGCAGAATGGAATGTAACGTTGCCGATGGGTTACATTTGTTGGCAGCAGCTGAGCCAATCTCTCCCGGAGCAGACGCCATAACTGATTGGCTTGCCGGAGTCCTCAGTTCTACAGGTTGGTAGTATTAAAAGGTGGTCAGGGAACTGGTCAGTCAAGGGTAGGGGACGACGTCCCTTAGGGGGCCCCCCTCAATTGGTATGATGGTCTCCCCGAATGAGAGGAAAGAAGAAAAGCCCACAGGGAGAACCACAATGAGCCAAGACTGAAGGCCTCGACTAGGCTCCTAGGTTTGCTCGGGATATATGAGGTACAGGGAAAATGCATTATTCATCAACGCCTATGGAGCGTTTGGTGCAGCAGGCCTTGTGAACCAAGTTCGTAATCAATTTCAGACCAGACGGATCTGAATAAGCCCCGACTCGGGAACCAATTTGAGTGTGAAGTTTACAACTACGGCATACGCATCAGAAGTTTTCGGAATCAAGCTCAGATTTGAAGATGTGGTCGGATTGCAAAACAAGAACCAGAAGAAAGTATTGTAAAAACCTCTATTAAAATATCCCGCAAAGAGTTGTAAGAAGGGAAATAGGTCCCTTGAATATGAATAAGACTCTCATTTTTTAAGAAATATGTCTATCTTACTTATTTATTAATCAAATGCGAAAGTTGTTTTCAATATTCTTGGGATGTGTTCGATGTGAATGGGTGCTCGGTAGTCGGGAATGACGTCAAGTTTCGTGGCACGCCAATCTTAGGTGTCATTATCAAACCCCCGAGTGGAAGTGTTCCGACCCAACTCCGTCCATTTTTGAGGATCCAGAACGCATCAAGGAATGGGACACGTGCGGGAAACGCGCGAACCCCTTTGTGGCACGCCAATCTTGGGTGTCATTATCAAACCCCTGAGGCCGGAGCGTTACTACCCCATGGCTCATATTTTTGAGGAACAGCTCGGGTAAATCGGACCCAGGAACGTTTCTCCCCCTGCAGGTCGGCTGGTGAGTTCCGCTGAAGACTATTGGAGAGATGGCGTGAGGATGGCTTAATTACCTCCATGACCATCATACTCCCGGGTAAACCGGACCCATGGAGGTTTCTTCCCCTGTGAGTCTCGCTGTGAACCATCAGACCACCTGGCTTGGGTTTGGTCGAATGGTCCCCTTGATTACAGAAGTCTCTGGTAAACTGGACCCAGGGAGGTTTCTTCCCCTGCGAGTCAGCTGGTGAGTCCCATTGAGACCACCTAGGGAGGGCACACATGGGGTGTCTTCCTCCCCCGTGAGGAATTGCCTGATCGCCCCAGATCATCGTATCCCTAACCTAGTTAGCCGTGATATTGAATTGTAAGGTTCAGAATTGTGTTTTGGGGGCCCCTGGCAGGACGCTGCCTTGGAGCAACCGAGTTGTTATTTTTACTTCTTGATTTTTTTTTGTGTGGAGTATGTGCTAAGTCACCACTATTTTTTGTTAACTTTACCTTGTTCCAATTTTTGATTTTCACTGGTATAGTAAGGGGACGCCCGCGCCAGGATTCGCAGAGTCTCAGAGGTTGAAAATCTTCCCTCGAGTAAGTCTCAATTATTCCACCAGCTCGGGGCCGAATTTGTTCCTCCGAGTCTGTATTAGTCCACCAGCTCGGGGCCGAATTCGTTCCTCCGAGTCTGTATTAGTCCACCAGCTCGGGGCTAGATTCGTTCCGTCGAGTCTGCTACGTTCCATCATCTCGAGGCCGGATTCGTTCCGCCGAGTCTGTATCATTCCACCAGCTCGGGGCTATATTCGTTCCGCCTAGTCTGCTTCATTCCACCAACTCGGGGCCAGATTCGTTCCACCGAGTCTGTATTATTCTACCAGCTCGGGGTTGGATTTGTTCCGCTGAGTCTGTTACGTTCCACCAGCTCGGGACCTGATTCATTTCACCGAGTCTGTATTATTCCACTAGCTCGGGGCTGGATTCGTTCCACCGAGTCTACTACGTTTCACCAGCTCGGGGCCGGATTCGTTCCGCTGAGTCTGTATTATTCCACCAGCTCGAGGCTAGACTCGTTCCGTCGAGTCTGTTACATTCCACCAGCTCGGGGCCGGATTCATTTCGCTGAGACTACATTATTCTACCAGCTTGGGGCTGAACTTGTTCCGCCGATGTTGTGCTCCATCAACTCGGGGTTGGGGTGAATCCCACCGAGTCTATCTCATTCTGAGGATGTAACATTCCCCCAGAGCTATGTGTTCTTCTCAGCTCGGTGTTGGGGTGAATCCCACCGAGTCTATCTTATTGGTCTAGAGAAGTAACATTCCCCCAGAGCCAGGTGTTCTTCTCAGCTCGGGGTTGGGGTGAATCCCACCGAGTCTATCTTATTGGTCTGGGGACGTAACATTCCCCCAAAGCCAAGTTCTTCTCAGCTTGGGATAGAGGGGAATCTCACTGAGTCTATCTCATTGGTCTGGGGACGTAACATTCCCCCAGAGCCAAATGTTCTTTTCAGCTCGAGGTTGGGGCGAATCCCACCGAGTCTATCTCATTGGTCTGGGGATGTAACATTCCCCCAAAGCCAAGTGTTCTACATAGCTCGCGATCGAGTTACGTCCCACCGAATACATTTGATCTCGGCTCGAGGACAGATTATCGCATAGAGACCGAACTCGAATTGGTCGGGTGCTATGTCACATTGAGATTCGGAAGGGCAAGTTGAAAAGTTCTAAGTCAGAATAAGCCAAGTAAGGAAAGCAGAAACGAAAGCGGTCGAGATAAGCAATAAAAGAGAAATTTGATTCAAAGTGGGAAATCGGTTGAAAAGACATCAGCATTTTCTGACCAGGTGCATGGAGCAGACCGAAGATGGTTTGGTCGAGCTCCAATGGAGTTCTCTGTTTTATTTTCAAGCCTGGCAATAAGTTAATTGTTTGGCTCATTTCAGACTTTTATAGTTCTTGGCACCAACTCGTACACTCGTTCGAACCGAGAACTAGGGGACATATGTTGATGGGAATTTCTGCGGCTAAGTCCTTTGTGTAGTTCGATAAGGACAGAGAAGGAAATTCACCTTATCCGGAGGACCAGGGTTCAGTGGATGCATATCGCTTTTTCAAACTCGATGTTGAGCTCGGGTCCGATTTCTTGAATACGACATACCAAAGGATGCGGCGTGGTATAGATTTTAGGGACGGACTACGTCAGAGCCGAGGCCGATAACCGGAAGCTCGGTTAGATTTAGTCTTATCCCCTGGAACCAGCGGATGAGCTCGGACATTTTGGGTCAAGGCAGAAATAGTTTGAAAAGCTCGACAGATCACTTGGCTGACCTCTTGGAAATCGACACAAGATCAGAGTTGTTGGATTTTTCCCTCCAAAACGTGTTATTATTCAAAAGCACTTTACAGGCTGGCACCATTATTATTGCATGCGACAATAGAGAAAACAGAGTAATGTGACAGGCCGTCAGGCGGCAGACTTGCTTTCGACGACGACAGTCTTAGGGCAGAGAGCCCCTAAATTAGTCGAAGACCATGCCGAAAATGTCATAAAGTAGAGGGAACGGTGTTGTAATTCCTGAGTATATAAAGGAAAGTTAGAATCATTTGTTAGGGGATAGCAAAAACTTGTAAAAAAAGGAAGAAAATGAGCACTACTTGTAAAACTCTTTAAACTGCTCGGCCTCATTCGAACCTCACTCAGAACAGATCGGTAAAGTTATGTCAAGCAATAAAAACAACCCCCACCGTTTTGTGCCCGTGGACGTAGGCTGGATTTGCTCCGCCGAACCACGTTAAAACTCTATTGTCAACCTTCGTGTTTTTCTCACCTTTTACTAAGTTTGCTTTGGTCTCCCCATAACCAAATAAATTCAAGGTTGAGGGAAAGTCCTCTTGGGTGTGTATCTCGAAACTACCCCTGGGACGAAAATCGTCCATCAACAGAAATATTACAGTTAAATCATAAGAGAAACCTGGACAGGAAGGTCATCAACAGAAAAATTAAACTCCTCTCCCCACATGGGATTTCTAGAACCATGGACCATAGAACTGCACCAACAACACAATTAGCACGTTTCAACAGCAGGCACGATAAAGTTATAACTACACAGTATAAAACCAACTGAAGCCTTACCACAAGAAAATAAAAAGACATAAATTAAAGCATAGATATAATTTTGACATTTAGAACTTCAAAAAATAGTTGAAATTCTTAATTTCGATCGACTAGCAGTTTCTTTTTCTAATCATTTCATTAATTAATTATTATAGAGATAATGTGGATCGTCAACTCATATTTTTGAAAATTTTGGGTATAGTGATTCAACTGCCGGGTAGAAATAGGTTAGGATTTGTAATATTTAGGGTAGTGAAATTTAAAAACGTCAAAGTAAGTCGAAAGTATTTTTAATAAATTTTATACAAAAATGATAATTTTTCGACAGAAGAATTGTCGAAAATGAAGTTAAAATATAAGGAACTAATAATGAATAATTATATATTTCGTTGTAGGAAGAAGTGTGTATTCATACGTTGCCTTATGTATGTTAACGATATATTCTCAAGATGGATTATGATGATGCAATATTAGAAGTGTTTGACTAAAAATGAGCATTCATCACTATTAAATGATCATGCATCAATAATTAAGAAAAATGAAATGCTTGAAAAAGAAATCGCAAGCTTGAAAGATGAAAGGCGAAAACTTAAAGAGAACAAATCTAACATGTCATATAGCTCAAATTCATGTGATTGTGAATCAATTATGAATGAAAATGTTGTTTTGAATAAAAATGTTGTAGATTTGCATAACATTGTTGCTAAATTTACTTTGGGAGAGAAAAATTTTAATATATCGATTGGATCCCAAAGATGTGATTTTAAAATAGAAGGATTAGAATATAGGCCTTACATCAAAAGAAAATTTTTGAAGAATCATGACCGGCGTGATCACACACGTATAACGCAACCGCACGTATCGTTCAAGTAGTATAAAATATATCAATCACACGAGGACTTAATACCTAAACTATTAATTTATGAAGCCAAATATTTACGAGTTTCTAATACATTGGTTGTTTGATTGGATGGTGACTTTAAACTAAAACAAGTAAATAAAATAGTGTGAAAGTGAATTAAAGGTAAAATTCAATATTATTAAACTATCTAGGGTTGTGAATCCTTCTAATATCTTTTAAAGATGAAGTGGTTATCTCATGTTTGTGCAATATATTGGTTTACTAACCTAGAACACGAAATTATGAAAAAGCCTCTGTCGATGGTCAGATGCAAATACCCAGTGTAACCCAATTAATCATATGTCTATGTTAACCAAGTTACCTGAATTCATTAAGATTAAGTTCCAATTGTGGCTATCCCTGCTCGACAGGTATATATCTGTCCTGAATCGAAATTTATTAAAGATTATCTATTCTTAAGGAAGATCATGGGCTATTAAGTCTAAGGCTGAAACCTAAAATTCCTTCGTCAAGTTTATTTGAAGTTTACCACATCGATCTTATTAATGGTCAGTTAACAAGAAGCATTAAGCTTAAGACTTAATAAATAAACCTTTATATTACCCATGACATGAAATAACCCTTATAAATCGGTGATATTAGAATTCATCACACCACTAGATAATATATTTAGTTACAAAACATACTTAGGATTTCTAAACATTTAAATAAACAAAACATCATAAAAATAACTTGGAGATAAATAAAAGTAAAATTACAATAATGAAAGAAAATGATGGGGGTTAGAGGATCCACTTTTAATATTTCAAAATTAGAAATCTCCCTTATTATCAATGTTTACCGATTAATTAATTATATTTAACCAGACCAACCAGATCATAAAGGCGGAAATTCCATTTGTCTCAATTAAATCTAACCGAACACATAGGCGGTAACAATGTTATTACCTAAGCCGACCATATAGGTGGAAACTACGTATGGAATGTAAAACCATCCATATAGGCGGTAAATAAGGTTGTCACCTAAACCGTCCATATAGGCGGTAACTAATTAATCCAAAATTTAATTAAAATAAGGGAGATACTCTAATTTATTATATTAAAAATCTCAATTTTTCACCCCAGCAGAATGAGATTACCTGCTCATGCTGTAAATGAAAACACACAAAATTTTATTAATTAAATAAAAATAAAATATAAGAAAACTTAAATAAATATATAAGACACTTTCCTTTAGGTTTTCGTGGAGAAATTCCTCCAAAAAAAGTATGAAAAATTTACAAAGTTTAGCTTGGTATTTATAAACAAATCTAAAGACTTCCACCAATTTCTCCACCAATTGCTCCACCAAACATGACACCAAGCATGTTTGGTGGAATTTTGACAATTTTTAATTTTTATTTTATTAATTTTTATTTTTTATTTTGAAAATGACTTAAAGTATTACACATAACACACTTCCATATGTTTTATCAATTTCGGTCATGAAAATTTCAGAATTCAAAATTATTATAAACTTCAAAGTTGTAGATCTTTGAGTCTTCTTTAATCTGGAACTTGAATCACCTCAATCCGATATCAAAGTAAAAAGTTATGGCCAAAATACGATAATTGCACAAAGTTAGAATTTCCGAAATTGCACTTCATTAGAACGCCATTTTAAGTTTCCAATCTCCAAAATCAAAATGTCAAGTTTAGTTTCTACCCTTATTTGTTTCACATTTCGTCCTAATTGATTCCATTAAGTCCTGATTTTATTTTATCTGTAAAATAAACTAAAACACATCAAAACGTTCATAAAACTATAGAAACTATACAAAATATTAAGTAAGATGGGCGGTAAATAATAACATATTTTCCGCTCATCAAGTGTTTATCTAGGCTGTTTTATCCTGGGGACGTTGGGGTCGATTACTGCATGCACAAATTTCTAGGTAGAGTCGCGAAACATCTTAAAGAGAACGACCTAGTCCGCGACTCAAACCGGCCCGATTTTATTTTCCTGATGAACGATAATATTGTTCTCACTTGCAATATAATTTCAACATAATCTGTTTTCCAGTTTCAACATCCCAAGCCCTCAGAGTTTTATTCGGACTGGCTGATATTATCTGGGTCCTATCAGTTGGTAATTACCTGCTAGAAAATCCAATTCTTCCTAAGATCAAAACATGTATTTAAAATGTCATATAGAAAAGTCATGTGTTTATCTAAATTTTTGATTTGGTATTGTTTGATTCTTGATCAAAGTTTGAAAAACTAATATATACAAACA
>SKCR01001218.1:0-143489 GCA_019454045.1 Zanthoxylum bungeanum
AGGCGAAAGCTACCTATTTCGATGCAGCTTTAGCTCACGGTATCTCTCTCAAGTGTCATCTTGAATATTATAAGAATTGTGGGGGATTGTTGGAAATTCCTATAATATTCGGGGGTATTTTTGTCCTTTTGGCTTTAAGGGGTGCAAGGGAAGGACACAATCCTTAGGAGGGTTGTATCCCACCCCAAGGGGTGCCCTATTGGCACCCCTCCATGCCTTATATAAGAAGGCTTTTATTCCAAATGGAAGGATAGAAAAAAAAATACAACCATTTTTCAGAGATTAAAAAGAGGCACTGTTGTTTTCTTTGTTTTGAGTGAGATCCACCATTTTATCCTAGTTCAAATACTTGTTAAGGAGTGCACCTTGAACAAGAAGAATCCAAGTAATCCTGGGAGAACGTTGGCAAAACGAATCCATAAAGCACCTATGACGGAGCCAATAAGTTCTTAAGGACAGAGATTATCTCGACTTGGACAATTTAATCAGGTTTTTCTGGTACTTATTGGTTTAGGGTTTAATAGCATCTAGATTTATTTTTCTGGTGTTGATCTGTTTGTATGCATGTTATATTATTGTTAATGACACTAATTTTAACAACATGTCCTTCAGTTCAACCTTGCAAATCCTTCGATCGAGATTATGAATATGAAGCTTACCGGAGGTCAGAGCCTGGTTGGTAAGATAAATCCCTCTTTGCTTGATTTAAAGTATTTGACTCACTTGGACTTAATGGTAATGATTTTCAAGGAAATCAGATTCCCAAATATCTTGGTTCTCTTGAGAACCTAAGATACCTCAATCTCTCTGCAGCTAATTTTTCAGGAAAGATTCCTCACCAACTCGGTAATCTCTCAAATCTGCAATCTATTGATCTCAGTGAGTATAATTTTGAGTTACACGCTAACAGTATTTCATGGCTATCTAGTCTTTCGTTGCTAGAGAATCTCCATATAAAATGGGTGAATCTCAGTAAAGCCTCTGATTCGTTAATGGTAATTCACTCACTCTCTTCTCTAAAAGTATTAGAGTTGTCTTCCTGCGAACTCTCTCGCTTTCCTCTATTATCCTCTCCAAATTTTCCTCCATTAACACCCTTGATCTCTCCGAAATCGATTTCAAGGTCAAATCCCCAGTGGTGTAGGAAACCTGACATCTCTTAGATATCTTGATTTATCTTTTAACGAGCTCAATTCTACAATACTTGGCTGGTTATATCAACTTAATGATCTTGAGTACCCTTCTCTTAGGGGTAGGTTAATAGAATGCAAGGTATGATTTCATCGATTGGTCTAGAAAACTTGACAAATTCTATCAAAACAATCGACCTTTCTTGGAATGATGAACTTGGAGGGAAAATTCCATTATCATTTGCAAGATTCTGTAAATTGACATCAATCGATATCTCTTCCGTCAAATTGAGTCAAGATATATCAGAAATCGTAGATATTTTCTCGGCATGTGTTGCATATCAACTGGAGTCATTGTCGTTGAGCAGTTCTCAAATTTCTGGTCACTTGACCAATCAACTCGGGCAATTCAAAAGTCTGCAACAACTTTACCTAGCAGAAAACTCTCTTTCGGGTCCCCTTCCACCAGCTTTAGGAGAACTTTCATCTTTGACACATCTTGACCTTTCAAATAACACACTGAGCGGTTATATTCCGTTGTCTTTGGGGAAACTCTCCCATTTGAAATATATGGATTTGTCCAACAACAAGCTGAAGGGAACAATTTCTGAAATTCACTTCATGAATTTAACAAAATTGCTTAGGTTTCATGCAAGTGGAAACTCGCTAATTTTCAAAGTCAATCCTAATTGGGTTCCTCCTTTTCAACTCAAATTACTGCGATTGAGGTCATGTCATTTAGGGCCAAAATTTCCGTTGTGGCTTCAATCACAAAGCCAATTGTTTCAATTGGATTTATCCAACACAGGGATCTCAGATACCATTCCTCTTCGGTTTTGGAATTACATTTACCAGTATGATTATTTGAATCTCTCTAGCAACCAAATCTATGGTGAGATTCCAGATTTTGACAATCCAATAATGCATCTTAATAATGTATTTATAGTGATGATTGATCTTTCCGATAATGCTTTATCGGGATCCATTTTGCATTTCATATGTCAAGGAAAGAATATGTCAAAGTACATTAAATTTCTCAAACTCTCAAAAAATCATTTTTCCGGAAATATACCTGATTGTTGGATGAATTGGCCTTCCTTGAAAACGCTGAATTTAGGCCACAATAACTTCGTCGGTAGCCTTCCGATGTCAATGGGAACTTTAAGTTCTCTTTTGTCATTAAACCTTCGCAATAATAGCTTGTCTGGAATAATACCAATGTCATTTCAAAATTGTTCAAATTTACGAGTACTTGATGTGGGAGAGAATGAATTTGTCGGCAACATTCCAACTTGGATGGGAGAGAGATTTTCAGATTTATTGATTCTCAATCTTCGATCAAATAAGTTTCAGGGTGTTTTTCCCATTCAACTTTGTTGTCTGGGATCTCTTCAGATTTTAGATGTTGCATACAACAATCTCTGTGGGATTATACCGAGATGCATCAACAACTTCACTGCTATGGCGACAACATATTCATCTAATGAGGACAATTTTATATTTTATGCTTCCATGGGAGATGACGAAATTGTTGAGGATGGTTCACTTGTGACGAAAGGGTTTATGGCTGACTATAGCCCCATTCTTAATTTGGTAAGAAGCATGGATGTTTCCAAAAATAATTTCTCAAGAGAAATACCTGCAGAAGTGACAAATCTTATAGGATTGCAATCATTGAATTTTCTCATAACTTTTTTACCGGAAATATTCCTGGAAATATTGGTGATATGAGATTAATTGAATCTCTTGATTTCTCATCAAAGCAACTTTCTGGTAAAATCCCTCAAAGTATGTCAAATTTGTCATTTTTGAATCACTTGAACCTATCCAACAATAACTTGACAGGGGAAATTCCTTTAAGCACTCAATTACAAAGCTTTGGTACGTCCTGTTTTGCCGGCAATGATCTCTGTGGAGCTCCACTTCCTAATTGTATTGAGAAGAGTGCTTCAGTACCTGAAGATCAAAATGAAATTGGAAATGAAGATGAAGATGAAGATGAAGATGAAGATGAAGATGAAGTGGACTGGTTATTGTATGCAAGCATGGCACTGGGATTTGTGGTAGGATTTTGGGGTTTCATAGGCTCTTTACTTATCAACAGAAGATGGAGGTTCAAGTACTGTCATTTCTTGGATGGCCTTGTAGATAAATTTGGCTACTTTTTAAGAAAATGTTACTAGACTTTTCATGTTTGAAACTTTCTTTCTATAATTCTATGTATGTGGGCTTTGTAATTTAAATGAGATAAAGGTATGGTTAGGATATAGAGAAATAAATAAGATTTATGATTTTTCAGTTGTTTATGCTCCGAATTTTGGGGAAAATTGACATCAAGCTCGGGACAATACAACTCTTTATAATCAAGAAATCTTATATAAATTCTAGTTAATTTAGTATCCACTAGGCGATCGATATTAAAAAATATCATAAATTGTTAATATGAAACTTCAAGCTAACTTAAAAATCCAGTAAATGATCAAGATCATTTTAATTTAAAATTTTGTTTCATAATTTTGATAATAAATAAAAACAAATCTCTCTCCTACTCACTTTCTGTATTTGTATGTAGATCCAAAGAATATTTCTTGTTAGAGGTACAAAGAAAATTTCATTTTTATTTGTAGATCATGGCTCATTCAGTTGATAAAATCTTTTTGATGGAAATGTAAAATTTGTTGTTCGAATTCTGCTCACAGAAGTGAGGAAATTTTGTTGTCATTAGACAAAACTGAAAAAAAAAAAAGTTTTTTAAATAAAAGGAAAATGACATTCATATACGCTTCAAATTGCTATAATAACACTTTAATCATCACAGTTTCAGAAATCCAAACTTAGTCCCCTATATTTAAAAAAAAAAAAAATCTTTAACCCTGCCATTAAATATTTTATATTAATTAAGTTACTTTTCATCCAATTTTGAAACAAACTTAGTGTATTTTCACTTGAAATCATTTGCAAGATTAATGGAATTTCAAAGATACATCAAACCAAAAATGAAAGAATGCAGCTCCCTTGAATCCAATACCAATATTAGTGTAGATTAACTAGCTTAGTGTATGCTTTTCCTTTGATGCCAAAAACTAAGTGAATGATTTAGATGCAAATGAGGATCATTAATGCATAATGGATGCAATACATGAATAATGACTCTACAAGATATATGTAGTGTTGACGGCTGATTTTGGTCGCGGGGCAATATAGAGATATCACTCCCGAGAAAATCTTCCCTCAATCAGTGAATTTGTTTGGTTAAAGAGGGACCAAAAGCAAATTTAGCAAAAGACAGATAATGCACCAATCAACAAGGAGATTTTAAAGTGGTTCGGCGGATCAGATCTCACCTACGTCCACGGACACAAACTGAATAACGCTTTTATTACTGGAGATATGCTTCTCTGATATCTCGTGTTTACAAGTCTTCACAATAATGATTCTGATGCCTTTTACTCATACTCTACCATTCTATTATAATAGTGAAGAAATCGGATTCCTTCTAGTATAAGGATTCCTAGTTGACACAATTTCCTTCTCCTACAAGGATTCCTAGCTAAATCTTTACTTTCTACTTCCTCTATCCTACTAGGACACTGGTTTCATCAGTATCCCCCATGAAAGTAGGACTGTCTCCTTATCCCGTAGGGTCATGATGTATTATCTTCTAGTGCACGCCTTGCCATGTGCTCGGTCTTTATGTGGTCGGTCAGTATGGTTTGTCGACCTGTGAATGCTGTTGTCGACCTCACAATTGTCCGGTCATCCGAACTCAAGTAGTCGGTTATCGGATCATAAAGTGCTCGGCTCTTCATTTGTTGGCACCTAGCGGTCGGTCGGGTTGATTTTAATGTTTTTAACAAGAAGGGAATTACCCGTATGTCCCTGCCGTGCTGTTTTAAATACCATAGTGCCTGAAAACACCATCAACATCTGTCCCATAGTTCTCGGTTCCAACGAGTATGCAAGTTGGTCCCGGGAACTATATAAAGATGGCGTACTGGTCTTTTTGCTGGTGGTCGCTCCAGAATTTACAGAGGAACAAAAATCTTTACACCGCCTCTTCTAGGAACCTTTTCTTGAGACGCGCAACTGTCATGTCCATTTAAATGCCCATCAAATCACCTTTAGGGTTTTTTCTGAGTTTGACACTTGTCAAACATCCGCCGTGTTCCTGCCAAAAGCAGAAAAAAGATCGACCGTGTAAAAGCGTCTTAACTGTACGTTGATCTCAACCGTTTGTTTGATTTTGGCAGACCTCTTTTGCAGTCGACACTTGGTGTTCATCTGGAGTTCTTTTTCCGATCTAACGGCCATGGGCATCCTACTCACGTCTATAAGAAGACGAGGCTTTTACTGTGCAACTGTTTGGCAAATTTCCTCCTTTACCTGTGAAAATTTTCTCTTGCTCCAACCGCGACTCGTTTGACTCAGTATTCCCAGAGTTTCTCCAACATTTCAACGTTCCTTCCCGACTTCAAAAAATTAAGTAAGTTTTCTTCGAACGGCCTTTTTCATCGTTCTCTCTTCTTTTTTTTGGTTGTCTTAATACTTACTAGGGAGAGATTTACGGGTTTGCCGAATGCTTATTTAGGGCACTTCAGAACTTCTTAGGTCTAGCCTCCCTGGATGCTTTTTAGGGTAGTTGTGTAGATTTTGGATACTTCGAGAAATTGGCCATAGACTGATCTTTCCCTTTTTATTTCTCGAATGTCTAGGATGTCTGACGACAGGCTTTCCCCCGTTACCCCTGCTAACCCTTCGACTCCTCTCACCGAAGAGCTTTCCTCGAGCTCGGGAACACCCAGTGTAGAGGACTTTGACACCACCCTACCCCTTCTGAACTTGAACATGATACTTACCACCAGAGAGTCCCTCGGAAGGATCCAGAACCTGGTGATCTTGACTTCTCGGCTCTGGACATGGATCATCCTTCCAAAATTACTGAGGATGACTTAGCACTGCTCCGGCAACGATACGACATCCCGATTGACATTGCCCTTGAGGTCCCCAATCCGTCTGATCGTGCTAGCCAACGTGATGAGGGTTCGGTGGCTCTTCTTCCGGCTTTCTTTGAGTGTGGTCTTCGGCTGCCTATTCAACGTTATTTCGCCTGGATGCTGGCCGAGATGGGGATTGCCCCCTGTCAACTAAGTTTAAATAGTTGGAGGATCCTGGCTGGTTTACACGTGGTCTGGCACCGGGCGGGGCTTGGTGAACCTTCTCTTGAGGAAGTGAAGAGATTATACTAGCTGAAGGCCAACCCCAAAATACACCACGGTTGGTATTACCTTTCTACATATGCTGACTCGTCTAACGTTGTCCGCAAGTTCCCTGATTCCAATAAAACTTCAAGGATCTTTGGTTCTGGGCCACTGGAGATTGGGGACGGGTTCTACGATCATATGTAGAGGATGTTTCGGTTCCGGACATTTTTAGAGCGGGAGGTTAGGAGCCTAATCCTTACCGTTCATGTCTTTAGCTTTTATGCTTAGATTCTAACCTTATTGATTCCTCCCAGCCTGCTGGAGGGATGCTCCCAAGGTTTCTCGTGGAGTCTGGAAGCGGGTAGAATGGGCTCGGCGATATGCCGATCACTGGAGGGATTTGGTAAATGATGTGGCATTTTCCGAGTCAGGTCTTGTTCGGGTCATTCCTCCAAAGGTCCCGGGCCGGATAAGAGGTTTCTTACTGATTTTTCTAACTGTTTCCCATGTTTTTGTTTTCTGTATTTTTAAATATGTACGCAGGTCCTGTATTGACCACTTTTTTGTTTCTGACTTTGCAGGTATGTCGAGGAGACCAAAATACCTCGATCGGTTGACCAGTGCCTCAAAGAAAATTAGCCCTGGTGGAGCCGGTTCTTCTCAGAAGCGGCCTGAAACTTCTGAGGCTGAAAAGGTGGCTGAAGAGGTGGAGTGTCCGAGCTCTCAAGGTCTGTCTTCGCCTTCTGGGGTGCCTTCGATGGGTGATGCCTGCCCTGATAGTCCTCCAAGGTCTTCTAGAAGAAGGAAGCGTCCGTTTGGTGCTGTGGACCCAATACTAAGTCGGGATTGGAGGAGGAGCGTGCTCAGAGCAAGGAAATGCCAGCTCGGCAGGATATGACGGCGTCAGAGGGTACTTCCAAAAAGCGAAAGGGCTCTGTGATCCTTGGTGTTGAAGACATCGGGAAGGATGTTAGGGCGGCTACCTCTTATCTGGTGCCGGCTATTAACGAGCTGGCTGTGGGACACAGAAACTGGGCGACACATGCTGTCGTAGGCTCGCGGCCTAGTCGGGAGTACAAAGTAGCCACGGGGGACTAAACCGGAGAGTAATGGAGTCGCCACCCGGTGTGAACCGGGAAAATGAGATTTAAGGCCACACTCACCCCTCGCAAGGGAAGACCTCAAACCGTTGGGTTCGGAATGGTCCCTTACTTATGTCACTTGTAATAAAAAGGATTTATGTAATAATTCAATCAAGTTTAAGTAACACTTATTTCCAAGAGTATCATGCTTCTAAATTCATATGTATAAAATAAAACTTACACCTAAATTCACATATATCTCACATCTAAGATTGCATGCTTGAAAATACATCAAAGTAGCAATGAACATACAACTTCATTAGCATATCATGTTCACGAAAACACAAGCATACATACTAAACATACAGGCATACATGTGAGCACTTTTCCAAGTGGTACGTGGAATTGTATCCCAAGTATAGACCGCACTACCGTCCATTCGGAATCGGCTACGGAATTTATGTCTGGGTTTCCATCCGATATACCACAAGAAATAATACTCAAAAGTCATCATGACATAGGTATATGAATTGTAATACGCTAAACCAAGACTAAGGTAAATGATGCAACCAATGGAATAAACATGCTTTTCATTATGATGTGCACAAAGATAGGAATGACTATATGGGGTTTCATAAGAAAAAGCACCTAAGAAACAATTATACATGGCATGTGATGAAAGTGTCTCAGTTCAGTGTGTTCGCGTTCGTGTAGCGTTCGTAAACGCGTTCGAACGGTAAACAGAAGGTTCGCGTTCGTATGGCGTTTGATAACGCGTTCGAACGAGACCAGACAGAAAACATGCGTTCGTACGGCGTCCTGGAACGCGTTCGAACGAGGTTACAGCAATGACCTCCAAAATACAGTAAACAATACGACACATACATGGACAGACGAACATATGACATCTAGTAAACAATAGCGGGCTAAGAGCGCGACAAAGCATCGTGGTAAAGGATTTTAACCCCTCCAATTAGGATACATTTCATCGCACTTACTAAGCCCATGCGCAATCAACACAACACATATATGAAAAGTAAAGACCATGATATCGTGCTTTGTATACCCGATTAGACACATCTTACATCCAACCGAGTATACATCAATCGGCGCGGTAAAGCATCGTGGTAAAGGATTTTAACCCCTCCAAATAGGGGACCTTTCATCGCACTTACTAAGCCCATGCACTCGATTGCGTCATGCATACAAAGAATTAAAAACAATAATATCAAACTTAGTATGTCCGATTGAACGTATTTTGCATTCAATCGAACACACATCAACCGGCGCGGCAAAGCATCGTGGTAAAGGATTTTAACCCCTCCAAATAGGGGACCTTTAATCCGACTTACTAAGCCCATGCACTCGATTGCATCACAACATAAATAAATAACATGCGGATAAAAAAGACGGAATAATAAAGTGCGAATAATCAAAATAACATAAAGCGAAATATCACATGCAAACAATATTCAATAAATAATTAAAACACAATTAAAAGAATCAATAAAAATCAAATAAAAAAACAAGTGTGAAAGGTACCCTCAGGTCTAACATTTTAAGTCGTCTTCGGACTTGCGTTTCGCGGAGATCGGAAGGGGTAAAATCTCCTTATTCTTCCGGTTCACTAGCTTAGCGTCTTAACTTGTTGTTCCACTGTTTTCCTCACTGTTTTGGATTCACTTGCTGCTGTTTTCTCGGTGTTTTCTGCTCACTGTTTCAGGTCACATTTTTGTGTTTTAAGGGGCTGTTTTTTGCGTTTTTGGGAGGCTTAATGTGCAGATTTTTTTGTGATTTTTTAGGGAAACTTTATGGAGGTTTTTAGGGTGGTTTCTAGGTGATTTTAGGGCTGTTTTATAGACTTAAATCACTGTAAAAACGATCAGGTCAGTGGGCTAAACTATGGCAGTTCAGTTGTGCAGTGGGGGCGTGTTCTAGGACTGTTTTGGGGCTGCGAATGGGGCTGTGTTTGGAGGGTATTTTGTGCGACTTTAGGGCTGTATTTGAGGCTTATTTTGGTGTGTTTTGGGGCTGTGAGTGGTGGTTAAAATTCGGCAATGGAGGGCTGTGCAAAGGGCTGGTGTTCACGGCTAAGGAGGATGAGATGGAGAGAAAATTTTCTGTCTTGATTTCTTGTCTTGGCCGTGAGGCTTGAGGTCTCTAGGGCCTCCTTGCTTGTGATTTTCGTGTGAGATGAGAGAGTAGAGAGGTCTTGGGCGTGGGCTAGAGAGATTGGAGAGGAGGGGTGGCTAGGTTAGGTCATGTTTATATAGAAGAGAGTTAGGGTTTGTCCTTGTCTCACACGGAAGGGATTCTGCATTCAATTTAGGATTTGGTCTTAAGGAAAGTCAAAGATTGAGGGGGGACAAGGTTAATTCAAATTAGGAAGGTGATATCTTTAATTGGTGTTGATTAGGCATTTAATTTGTTAGATTAGGAAGTCAATATTTTAGATTGGTATATAATTTTATTTAGTTAGGAATAATTATATTTGATTTTTTTAAATTAGGCATATACTTATTTTATGTTTGGTAAATATTTATTTAATTAGGAATAATATTTGTTGATTGATTTTAATTAGGCATGCAATTTCTTTAATTTGGGTAAGTATTTTTATTATTTTGGTAGGTGATTATTTAGATTTTATTTGTTTTATTAATTTGGTCTATGACTTAATTAATTATTCTATTAATTTGGTATATTGTTTTATTAATATTTAATTTGTTTATTTAATTTGAATTGGAATTAATTTAATTAGATTTAATTTGTGAATTTAATTAATTCAATTGGTTTGTGATTTTTAGATTTAACATTTAATTTATTTAATTTAGGAATTTAGTTGGTTATTTAATTTAATTTCAATTTAGTTATTTTAATTTAATTTGTGAATTTAATTGGTTTTAATTTAGTTTAATTTAATTTAAATTTAATTTGTGACACATATATTTTAAATGTTTAATTATTATTGGATGTGATTTAATGGGCTTGGGCTAAGGTTAAGTTTTAAAACGGAGGTCCACAGCGAAGCCGAAACTAAACACGTGAACTAAATCCAACAAAACGTCAATTCTTGACTCTTCCCTTCCGACATCCGTTTCCCGCGATTTCCGTAACTTAAAAGATAGTGCCTCCAAATGAGACTCATCATCGAGTTTCACATGCAAAAATGCAATGCCTACAGTCGCCCCCACTTTGATCGGACTTGTACAGTGTGTGATAGTGACAATCCAATCAAAGTACTTGCAATGCATTTTCACTTACCTGGCTCGCCAGCTGTCTCCTGGTTTGCCTGCTGTGTTGAGTTGAGTTGATCTGGTTGTACCATTTTCGGTATGCTAAACTCCATTTTCGAGGCGTTGCTGAAGTGATGTCTATCCATTTTCGAACTGTGCTCCATTTTTGGAGTGCCATTTTCGGTGACTGATGAGATAATGGTCCATTTTCGAACCGTGCTCCATTTTTGAAGTGCCATTTTCGGCGAGTGATGAGATGATGGTCCATTTTCGAACCGTGCTCCATTTTCGGAGTTCCATTTTCGGCGAGATGAGATAATGGTCCATTTCCGAACCGTTGCTCCATTTTCAGAGTGCCATTTTCGGCAAGTGATGAGATGATGGTCCATTTCAAACCGTGCTCTATTTTCGGAGTGCCATTTTTGGCGAGATGAGATAATGGTCCATTTCCGAACCGTTGTTCCATTTTCAGAGTGCCATTTTCGGCAAGTGATGAGATGATGGTCCATTTCCGAACCGTTACTGATGAGAGATAGTCCATTTCTGAAACATTATTGATATGAGAGTGGTCCATTTCCGAACCGTTACTGATAAGAGAGTGGTCCATTTCCGAACCGTTACTGATATGAGAGTGGTCTATTTTTGAACCATTGCTGAGGAGAGATAGTCCATTTCCTAACCAATACTGATATGAGAGTGGTCCATTTCCGAACCGTTACTGATAATGATGTGGTCCATTTTCGAACCGTTGCTGATGAGAGATAGTCCATTTCCGAACTGTTGCTAATGAGAGATAGTCCATTTCTGAACCATTACTGATATGAGAGTGGTCCATTTCCGAACCGTTGCCGATAAGAGAGCGGTCCATTTCCGAACCGTTACTGATAAGAGAGTGGTCCATTTCTGAACCATTACTGAGGATAGATAGTCCATTTCCGAACCAATACTGATATGCGAGTGGTCCATTTCCGAACCTTGCTCCATTCTTAGAGTGTCATTCACGGCTTGTTCATTCCTGAACTGTGTTTCCATTCTTGGAGTGCCATTCCCGGCTTGTTCATTCTCGAACTGTGTTTCCATTCTTGGAGTGCCATTCCCGGCTAAACTGATACTGATGCTGATGTGGGCCTCGTTCCAAGAGTGATGCTGATGTGGGCCTCGCCCCCAGAATGATGTGGGCCTCGCCCCAAACTGATACTGATATGGGCCTCACCCATGGGACTCATCCCCAAGGCTGAAACTGATGTGGGCCTCGCCCCCAACTGATACTGATATGGGCCTCGCCCCTAGACTGATACTGCTGATATAGGCATCGCCCCCAGACTGATACTGATATGGGCCTCGCCCTCAGACTGATACTGACATGGGCCTCGCCCCCAGGTTGATACTGTGTTGTCGCTGTTCCTGATTGGTTTGTCTTTGCCGCTTTCTCTCTTTCTGCTTCAAAACCTGTGAATACAAAGCAAAACAAACACAAAAGAATGCAAAGTATGTTACGTGTATGCATGCATGCATAAATGAGTTCCCTATCTCGTTGGGTTAGGTCTCCCGCCAATTCTTCCTCAGGAAAAGTACTACTTCAACCTTTCCACTTTAATTGGCTCGGTGAACTCATTCCCTTCCAAGTCTGATAGTCTCACTGCCCCATGTCCCAATTTCTAAATGATCATCATATCTTTTCTGCTTGCTGCTTTCGGGAATTCCCCGTGTTCTAAACATCACTGAATTTCATAGTACCAAGGTTGAATGCTTTTCTCAAATATACTCATGTTGCCGGATGAAAGGAAGAGATTTAGGCAAGTAAGGAAAACGAACGTCTTTATTATCATTAAGAAAAGGTTCAAACGAAGAGACAAAATCAATGTCTTTATTAAAAATGCAGGATCAAATAAACTAGGAGGAATAACTTCATCATTCGCAGCATTGCCTTCTTCATTGGCCTATGGTTCTCCACCGTTGTCATCCCCTATTCCTATGAATGAAGCTGAGTGGTTGAGAGTTTGGAGGACAAGGGTTTCAGGTAGGCCAGAGTTGATCATGTAGTTGGGTAGGGGATTTCTGTGTGCGTTGGGTTGTTCTCTTTCTGGGTCAGGTATTTTGTGGGAGTCAATGAGGTTTTGGATCTCATGCCTAAGGCGGGTGCAGCTATCAGTTTCGTGACCCATTCTCCGATGGAAGTGACAATACAGGCTTAGGTCAAGGTCGGGCGGTATAGGGTTTGGAATTGGTTTAGCCTCTAAGGGCTCCAGAAGTCCTTGCGCCTTCAGCTTTTCGAACACCCTTGAAAGAGGCTTACCAAGGTTGGAAAATCGCCTGTTTTTTATGGCAGCGACCTCGGCAGTAGCGGGCTTAGTCTCAGAATGCCCCCCAAAAGTCCTTCTATTCTGGCCATAGAACTTCCGGTTTTCCGCCTCCTCTTCTTCAATGTCCATGACAGTCTCCCTCAACTGTCGAAAATCCACAATCATGGAGGTCATTCTCCTCAGCTTACTATAGATGGAGAGCTTAGTACCCTTGATAATCATCTTAATTTGGTCTTTCTCTGAAGGTCGAGTCTGCTTTTTCAAAAGTTGACCTCTCCAGTGGTCTACATACTCCTTGAAGCTCTCCTCCGGCTTCTGCTTAGTGTTCTCCAGATCTCGCAGTGACAAATCAATCTCCAAGTCCGTAACATACTGCTTCAGAAAAGCATCAGCTAGTTCCCTCCAATCTTCCTTAACTTTCTTCTCAAGGCTATGATACCAAACCACAGGAGCCCCCTCGAGTGACATCCCAAACATCTTTTGAACTTGGCGCTGTGATAGGCCCACTGAACTCATGACTGAGACATATTGCTGTAGATGGACTCTTGGGTCTCCATTCCCATTAAACTTGGCCAGGTCCGGCATTTTAAACTGAGCTGACAGCTGTTCTCCGAAGGTCATTGCCCCATAATCTAGCAATTCTTCATCTTTACCCCTCATTTTGCGGGTAACTGTTTCAACCTGATCCCGAAGCTTCTGAAATTCTGCCTGAGACCCAATCACTTTGCCTGTTGCATACTCTGCCATGTCATCATCAAAAGTGGGGATATCATCCCCCAACCCATTCGAAGGCTCCTCGCGCCTTACATTCTCAGCATTTCCCCCAGCACGGGGGACAACCATATTTGTCATGGCAGTAGTCAAGGCTTGCAACTGTTCAGTGACCTTGGCGAGACCATTTTCCAACTGATCCATACGGGATACCTCAATATCTGATCCACTCATGTCTGTTCCCAATATTTTGGTGAGTCTTCCCTTTTCCCAAACCCAACGGGAATCTATGATGGCTTTTAGAACACAAGGGTTAACATGATGTATGTATGCATGGGGTGCACGAGATGCATGTAACATATATACTATACTAAATCAACTTAAAATTTTCAAACAAATCGGCCCATTATCATTTTAGGAGCTTTTGGGCTAATTTTCATAAGGTACGAACTTGCCCCAGTTTAAATGGCCCAACGAGTTCACATCCCATGACAAGGAGCCCAACTAAATCCAAATGGTAATGTTCCGAACACTAGCACAAAGTGGCCCATCAACACTTAGATGCCTTTGGCCCAATCGTCATGAAGTACGTTCTTGTCCCAGTTTAAATGGCCCAACAAGCCCATATCTCATGACAAATGGTCCAAATGGATCCAAACAATGATGTTCCCAAGCACAAACATAAAAGAAAGATAATGCAAACATAGAGTAATAATTTCTACAGAATGGCCCATCAACATTTCAAAAGCTTTGGCCCAATGGTCATAAGGTACGAACTCGCCCCAGTTTAAATGGCCCAGCAAGTCCGCATTTCTGACAATGGTCCAACTGCATCCAAATGAGGATGGTCCACGAGCTCATACTCAAGGAAATAATTATTACTTTAACCATACAACCCCGATCTATGGGTGGGTTCATGAGAGTGTAGACAAAGGCTCTCACCGGCGAAGGATGGCCCACAACTAGGTCTCCCCACTCAAGGGTTCGAGCGACCAAGTGAGCGCACCCTTTTTTATACACTAAGGTACATTCCAATGAGCTATGGTGTGTGATGGACTGTCAAATGGATTTCCCGTTGTAGATTCCCCAGAGGGAAGGTGGAGCGAGGCTCACTTAAATACCCAAGCCTCTTAGGCTCTTATCGCTTGGTGTCAGGAGTAAACAACGAGTCCTCCAAATTAGTCCATCACAATAGGCTACGAGTAGATGACTATCTAGGTGCCTTCACAGCTTTTCCTTCTAGAAAGGTAGTGAGTGAAGGAAGACACCAAACCATTACCTAGCCTCAAAATGCCTTTGATTAAACCCCCATTTTATCCACTATAGACACGGTCAATTAGAACATAAATCCAAACATTACAAGATAATATTTCGGGGCCGATTCTCTATCCCCAGTGGAGTCGCCAGACTGTGGGACACAGAAACTGGGCGACGCATGCTGTCCTAGGCTCGCGGCCTAGTCGGGAGTACGAAGTAGCCACCGGGGACTAAACCGGAGAGTAATGGAGTCGCCACCCGGTGTGAACCGGGAAAATGAGATTTAAGGCCGCACTCACCCCTCGCAAGGGAAGACCTCAAACCGTTGGGTTCGGAATGGTCTCTTACTTATGTCACTTGTAATAAAAAGGATTTATGTAATAATTCAATCAAGTTTAAGTAACACTTATTTCCAAGAGTATCATGCTTCTAAATTCATATGTATAAAATAAAACTTACACCTAAATTCACATATATCTCACATCTAAGATTGCATGCTTGAAAATACATCAAAGTAGCAACGAACATACAACTTCATTAGCATATCATGTTCACGAAAACACAAGCATACTAACTAAACATACAGGCATACATGTGAGCACTTTTCCAAGTGGTACGTGGAATTGTATCCCAAGTACAGACCGCATTACCGTCCATTCGGAATCGGCTACGGAATTTATGTCTGGGTTTCCATCCTATATACCACGAGAGACGACGTATTTTCCGTTTTAATCAATGGCCACAACACACATCACATGCAAACAATATTCAATAAATAATTAAAACACAATTAAAAGAATCAATAAAAATCAAATAAAAAAAACAAGTGTGAAAGGTACCCTCAGGTCTAACCTTTTAAGTCGTCTTCGGACTTGCGTTTCGCGGAGATCAGAAGGGGTAAAAGCTCCTTATTCTTCCGGTTCACTAGCTTAGCGTCTTAACTTGTTGTTCCACCGTTTTCCTCACTGTTTTGGCTTCACTTTGCTGCTGTTTTCTCTGTGTTTTCTGCTCACTGTTTCAGGTCACGTTTTTGTGTTTTAAGGGGCTGTTTTTTGCGTTTTTGGGAGGCTTAATGTGCAGATTTTTTTGTGATTTTTTAGGGAAACTTTATGGAGGTTTTTAGGGTGGTTTCTAGGTGATTTTAGGGCTGTTTTATAGACTTAAATCACTGCAAAAACGATCAGGTCAGTGGGCTAAACTATGGCAGTTCAGTTGTGCAGTGGGGGCGTGTTCTAGGACTGTTTTGGGGCTGCGAATGGGGCTGTGTTTGGAGGGTATTTTGTGCGACTTTAGGGCTGTATTTGAGGCTTATTTTGGTGTGTTTTGGGGCTTTGAGTGGTGGTTAAAATTCGGCAATGGAGGGTTGTGCAAAGGGCTGGTGTTCACGGCTAAAGAGGATGAGATGGAGAGAAAATTTTCTGTCTTGATTTCTTGTCTTGGCCGTGAGGTTTGAGGTCTCTAGGGCCTCCTTGCTTGTGATTTTCGTGTGAGATGAGAGAGTAGAGAGGTCTTGGGCGTGGGCTAGAGAGATTGGAGAGGAGGGGTGGCTAGGTTAGGTCATGTTTATATAGAAGAGAGCTAGGGTTTGTCCTTGTCTCACAAGGAAGGGATCCTGCATTCAATTTAGGATTTGGTCTTAAGGAAAGTCAAAGATTGAGGGGGGACAAGGTTAATTCAAATTAGGAAGGTGATATCTTTAATTGGTTGATTAGGCATTTAATTTGTTAGATTAGAAAGTCAATATTTTAGATTGGTATATAATTTTATTTAGTTAGGAATAATTATATTTGATTTGTTTAAATTAGGCATATACTTATTTTATGTTTGGTAAATATTTTATTTAATTAGGAATAATATTTGTTGATTGATTTTAATTAGGCATGCAATTTCTTTAATTTGGGTAAGTATTTTTATTATTTTGGTAGGTGATTATTTAGATTTTATTTGTTTTATTTAATTTGGTATATAACTTAATTAATTATTCTATTTTAATTTGGTATATTGTTTAATTAATATTTAATTTTTTTATTTAATTTGAATTGGAATTAATTTATTAGATTTAATTTGTGAATTAATTAATTCAATTGGTTTGTGATTTTTAGATTTAACATTTAATTTATTTAATTAGGAATTTAGTTGGTTATTTAATTTAATTTCAATTTAGTTATTTTAATTTAATTTGTGAATTTAATTGGTTTTAATTTAATTAGATTTAATTTAAATTTATTTGTGACACATATATTTTTAAATGTTTAATTATTATTGGATGTGATTTAATGGGCTTGGGTAAGGTTAAGTTTTAAAACGGAGGTCCAACAGCGAACCCGAAACTAAACACGTGAACTAAATCCAACAAAACGTCAATTCTTGACTCTTCCCTTCCGACATCCGTTTCCCGCGATTTCCGCAACTTAAAAGATAGTGCCTCCAAATGAGACTCATCATCGGGTTTCACATGCAAAAATGCAATGCCTACACTGGCCGAGGCCGTTCCTCCGGAGAAGATTCCGAGGTATGAAGACCTTCCCCCGAGGAGGTGGTTACGGTGTTGTGTTCTCAGATGCCAAAGGTCGTGTTTCTTCCTTTTATGTCCGTTGCGATTTCCAGACTTAGCTTTATTTTCTGATTCTTTTTTTTTTACTTCCTCTCGGCAGGCAAATTATCTAACAGCTAAAAACAAGGATCTGCTTTTGAGCCTTTTGTCTAAGGGCAGTCAGGCCCAGAGGCTTCAGAATCGGCTCTCTGAAGTGGATGCCAAACTCGCGAGTGCGGAAGAAAGGAATAGGGATCATGAGCTGGCTGCGGTGGATGCTCTCAAAACAAACAAAGCTCTTCGGGCTTCTGCTACTCTAGAGCAGAAAAACGCTGAAGAAGCTAAAGCGAGTTTGGCGGAAGCCCAGGCTGAGATCAGGATCCTCAAGGTGGAAATAGGCAGTGTGGAGTATAAACTGCGGGCCAAGGAGGAGGAATTGGAACGGGCTCATGCCGAGCTTAGGGATAGAGAACTTGAGTTGGAGGTCGAGATGGACTCCATCCGTCTTGAAAGGGTCGGTGACTGTGCGGAAATCATCCCCACGATTCTACCTGATTTAGACATGGGTCATATTCATGCGGCCATCCGCTTTTGTAAAGGGGAAATATCCGAGGAGGAGTTTCAAAGGTGGCTACCCCCTTCTTCTGAACAAGTGATGGATCCTGAACCGATTTCGATCGCCCCGGTTCTCCCAGCTCCTCAAGAAGACCGTCCTGAGGTTCCTGCTCCTGACGATGACCTTCCTGAGGTTCCTCCCCCAATCCTTGAAGTAGGGGTCCCCCAGGTTGTCGAGGTTGAAGTTACTGTCCCCCCTCCTGAGGCCGAGTCGATCCATCCGTCGTCTGAGCCAGCCGAGGAAGAACTTCCTGCCCCTGTGCGGGTGTAGGCACTGCATTTTTTCATATATGCCCGATGATGAGTCTCGTATGGAGACACTACCTCTTTAGTTGTGAAAGCCGCGAGAAACGAACGTTGGAAGGGTAAAGTGGGAAATTAGCATTTTGTCAGATTTAACTCGCTTGTTTTGCTTCGGGTTCGCTTGTTGGACCTCTGTTTTTAAACACACCAAGCCCAATCCAAAATAATTAAAACATTTAAAATGCATGTCACAAATTAAATTAAAACCAATTAAATTAAACTTAAATCAAATTAAACTAATATTTAATTAAAATCTAATCCCAAATTTAATTAAAATCTAATTACTAAATTAAACTAAATCATATCCAACCAAAATTAAAATAAATCACTTCCTAATTTAATAAATCACTCCCCTAATTTAAATAATTCCTTTCCTAAATTACATAATTTCTTGCCTTAAATAATTAAAATTAAATCCCCATTAATTTGATTTGTTTCCTTTTTAATCCATGCAAACCATAATCCTCATACTCTCTCACTATAAAATATGACATAAACAAAACCCTATTCCTCTCATAGACTATTCACGGCTCCCTTTTGACGGCCAAACAAAATAAACCCTAACACTCATATCTCTCACGCTCCTAGCTCTCTCACAGCCATAACAAGAAAACAACAATAATAAACCCTAACCTGCATGCCAAAACCCGAAGCTCTTGGACACTTCTTCTCAATATTCGGCAGCAACACAGTGATCAAAGAACCCGAGCACCTCTCAATACACTCCATGCCGAGTCAATCACCTGCCTCATGCCGAGAGACTCACGCCCTTCAATCAACCATCAACACCAGCCCTTCACGTCCTTAGTAACACCCCACCAACACATCGCCAAAGCCTTCAACAGCCCTTTTTTTTAAAACACGCTCCACAGTATAGTTAGACATAAGTCCGATGATGAAATTGATTGCTTTAGAGTGAAACTTTAGAAATGAAAACCCTTGACGTGCTTTTATCTGATGCTTTGAGTAATTGATATATGTTAGACTCGTAAGCACTTGATTATGGTTCTTAGCAGTGAAAACCTGAGTAGTTAGCAAAGTGACTAGTCGAAGAAATTGTAGGTCGGTGAATGACCGTTTGCTTAGATGTCTATCTTGACTTGCTTGTGTTATGATGTGTGGTATGGTTGAAAATAAAAGAAAAGTCTCTAAAGAAAATAATTGAACCACCTATAACCGATAAGCGTGAAGCTACCCATGGGCGAGTATTAGGACCACCATGAGGAGAAATGCTACCTTAAAGGGTAGGTGTGTTGGAAAAAAAAGGGAAGAAAAAAAAAAGAAAAAAAAAAGGTTCAAAACGAAAGAAAAAAGAGAGAGACAAAAGAGAAAGAAAAACATACCACATTGAGCACATAAAAGAAACTGCAAGCATAATTGAGACATCTAGGTTGGTTTGACCCATCGATCCCAGTCTTTTGACGAAATCATTGAGTTGACTTACCTGGGGATGAATCTGCAAAGGAACTTTTACACACACACACTTTGAGTCTGGCTTAGATCATTTATTCAAAGACTTGGATTTGAGTTGCATTGAATGTTTTGAAGGTTCTCTGGTTTCATTACTGGACATTCCATGAGGACGATAATATGTATAACTATTGGGACTATTTCGTAGCATGTGATATAGTATGATGATATGGAATGCCCCACCATGTGGTTCATCTTGACCAAATACAAACAGCGGAGAACATAAAGCTAAAACAAGACTGGGGGCGACCAGTCTACCACCTCGTGAATAAGAAGTATAACAAGAAATTGAACCATGAGACCGGAGAGAAGACTGAGCAGTCACTTGGAGAACTGGCGGAAGACCTAACCCAACAGAATAGGAAATTCATTCATGCATGCATGCATACACGTGACGTATTTTGCATTCTTTTTGTGTTTGTTTCGTTTTGTATTCACAGGTTTCAAAGAAGAAAAAGAGAAAGTGGCAAAGACAAGCCAACCAGAATCAGCAACATATGAGTAGTAGTTTTGGGGATGAGTCCCAAGGTTGAGGCCCATATCAGTTTCAATTTTGGGGATGAGTCCCAGGGCCGAGGCCCACATCAACATCAGTTTAAGGATGGAACATGGGTCGAGGCCCACAGCAGTTTCAGGATCACATGGTTGAGGCCCACATCGCCAACAGTTCCCGAGAATGAATCATAGGGCCGAGGCCCACGCTGTCAGAGTTTTGGAATGAATCCAGGAATGAATTATAAGGCAAGGCCTATATTATTATCAGCATCAGGCTTGTCGGGTATGGCATTCTAGAGGCGAGGCCCACATTGGTTCAGTATTAGTTCTGCCGGGTATGGCATTCTGGGGGCGAGGCCCACATTGGTTCAGTATCAGTTCTGTCAGGTACGGCACTCTGGATATAGAGAAATCAGATCAATTCTGCTAGGTATGGAACTCTGGATATAGAGATATCAGATCAGTTTTGCCAGGTACGGCACTCCGGGTATGGAGATATCAGATCAGTTTTGCCAGGTACGGCACTCCGGGGATGGAGATATTACAGTAGCACTCCGGGTATGGAGACACATCATCGGTTTTGTCGGGTATGGCACTCTGGGAATAAATCCCACATCAGCATCAGTTTGGGGGCGAGGCCCACATCAGTATCACATTAGGGCGAGGCCCACATCAGTACCAGTTCAGGGTCGAGGTCCCCATATCAGTTTGGGGCGAGGCCCACATTAGTATCAGTTCGGGGCGAGGCCCATATCAGTTTAGGGCGAGGCCCACATTAGTGTCAGTCTGGGGGCGAGGCCCACATCAGCATCAGTTTGGGGGCGAGGCCCACATCAGCATCAGTTTGGGGGCATGGCCCACATCAGTATCACTTTGGGGCGAGGCCCACGTCAGTATCAGTTTGGGGAGAGGCCCACATTAGTATCAGTTTGGGGCGAGGCCCATATCAGTTTAGGGCGAGCCCACATTAGTGTCAGTCTGGGGGCGAGACCCACATCAGCATCAGTTTGGGGGCGAGGCCCACATCAGCATCATTTTGGGGGCGAGGCCCACATCAGTATCACATTGGGGCGAGGCCTACGTCAGTCTCAGTTTGGGGAGAGGCTCACATCAGTATCAGTTTGGGGCGAGGCCCATATCATTACCAGTTTAGGGTCGAGGTGCCCACTACATCATCAGTTCGAGGGCGAGGTCCCTATTGTCAGTGGTGTTGGGTCGAGGTGCCCCCGTTGTCGGTTGTAGTTCCGGGTCGAAGTGCCCACTACATCATCAGTTCGAGGGCGAGGTCCCTATTGTCAACGATGTTGGGTCGAGGTGCCCACTACATCATCAGTTCGAGGGTGAGGTACCTATTGTCAGCGGTGTTGGGTCGAGATGCCCAAGGTCGAGGTGCCCCTGTTTTCGGTTGTAGTTCCGGGTTGAGGTGCCCACTACATTATCAGTTCGAGGGCGAGGTCCCTATTGTCAGCGGTGTTGGGTCGAGGTGCCCCCGTTGTCGGTTGTAGTTCCGGGTCGAGGTGCTCAGGGACGAGGTGCCCACTACATCATCAGTTCGAGGGCGAGGTCCCTATTGTCAGCGGTGTTGGGTCAAGGTGCCCAGGGTCGAGGTGCCCCCGTTGTCGGTTGTGGTTCCGGGTCGAGGTGCCCAGGGTCGAGGTGCCTCCGTTGTCGGTTGTAGTTCCGGGTCGAGGTGCCCAGGGTCGAAGTGCCACTACATCATCATTTCGAGGGCGAGGTCCCTATTGTCAGCGGTGTTGGGTCGAGGTACCCAGGGTCGAGGTGCCTCGTTGTCGGTTGTAGTTCCGGGTCGAGGTACCCAGGGTCGAGGTGCCCATTACATCATCAGTTCGAGGGCGAGGTCCCTAGTTTCAGCGGTGTTGGGTCGAGGTGCCCCCGTTGTCGGTTGCAGTTTCGGGATGCGTCCCAGGGTCGAGAGCCCACTGCATCATCGTCACAGTTCACATTCGGTGGTTCGGGGACAAAGCCCAGAGGTCGAGGCGCCTCGCCACCATATATACTACATCAGCAACTCAATTCGAAGCAGCGGGCAAACCAGGTGGCAGCTGGCGAGCCAGGTAAGTGAAAATACATTGCACGTACTTTGATATGATTGTCACTGTTACATATTACACAAGTCCTATCAAAATGGGGGCGACTGTAGGCACTGCATTTTTGCATATATGCCCGATGATGAGTCTCGTATGGAGACACTACCTCTTTAGTTGTGAAAGCCGCGAGAAACAGACGTTGGAAGGGTAAAGTTGGAAATTAGCATTTTTTCAGATTTAACTCGTTTGTTTCGCTTCGGGTTCGCTTGTTGGACCTCTGTTTTTAAACTCACCAAGCCCAATCCAAAATAATTAAAACATTTAAAATGCATGTCACAAATTAAATTAAAACCAATTAAATTAAACTTAAATCAAATTAAACTAATATTTAATTAAAATCTAATTCCAAAATTTAATTAAAATCTAATTACTAAATTAAACTAAATCATATCCAACCCAAAATTAAAATAAATCACTTCCTAATTTAATAAATCACTCCCCTAATTTAAATAATTCTTCTCATAAATTACATAATTTCTTGCCTTAAATAATTAAAAATAAATCTCCATTAATTTGATTTGTTTCCTTTTTAATCCATGCAAACCCTAATCCTCATACTCTCTCACTATAAAATATGACATAAACAAAACCTTATTCCTCTACTAGACTATTCACGGCTCCCCTCTGACGGCCAAACAAAATAAACCCTAACACTCATATCTCTCACGCTCCTAGCTCTCTCTCAGCCATAACAAGAAAACAACAATAATAAACCCTAACCTGCATGCCAAAACCCGAAGCTCTTGGACACTTCTTCTCAATATTCGGCAGCAACACAATGATCAAGAACCCGAGCACCCCCCAATACACTCCACTCCGAGTCAATCACCTGCCTCACGCCGAGAGACTCACGCCCTTCAATCAACCATCAACATTAGCCCTTCACGTCGTTAGTAACCCCCACCAACACGTCGCCAAAGCCTTCAACAGCCCTTTTTTTTAAAACACGCTCCACAGTCCACGTAACTAGCCATACACAAAGCAGCTCACCGACCCACCTTCATCACACCACACACTAACAAACAAACACACCCTCCACACGTCCATAAGCCCCCACGCCACATTTGCACTACCTCGCCACTCACCTCTCGATCCCACATCACGCTAAATAAGCCAGCCACACCAAACTACCGCCCCTTGCCCCTTTTACATCAAGAGCTCCATCACGCACCAAAACGCCACTAGCGAAACTGCCGCAAAACCCTTGCACACAAACTTCCGTATACCATACCATAAATTATCCCTGAATTGCCTCACAAACTGCCGCATAAAACCCCTCTCTGCACGCCCTAATCAGTCCCCAAAACCTTCCACAAATAGTAACGAAAACTACCCCCGAAACCCTTCGAAAACTGCCCCCAAACCAGTCCAAATAATCCTCAAAATAGTCCCCTAATTACCAAAAATAGTCAACCGAAAATACAACAAAAACAGCAATGAAACGGAGTGAAAACAACGGCCCCCAAACAGCAAAACAGCGAGGAAAAAGTTGGATTAGTGAACCAAAAGAGTTGCGGATCATTCACCCTTCCAACATACGTGTAACGCCCTTTCGTGAGACAACAAAAGAGGTTAGACCTGAGGGCACCTTTTTACTTATCTTCTTTCGTTTTATTTATTTTAAAATATTATTGCATGAGAGTCGTTTGAGGCATGATGTTATTGTTGGATGGGCGGGATGTGTGTTCCCTTTTGTGGTATATCGGATGGAAACCCGGACGTAAATTCCGTAGCCGATTTCGAATGGACGGTATTGATGTCTACACTCGGGATACAACACCATGTACCACTTAAGATGCACGTATCTCGTTTCATCCAAATTTGTATTTGAGCATGTCATAGTTCTAGGCCGTTTATTTATTATTTTAAGCATGAGTTAATTTAGTCTTGTTATTTAATTTTCAAAACATGATTGTGTTATTAGGCATGTTGTTTCTTCATTCTTTATGCATGATGTTTCGTTTCGTTTATGTTTATGTTTAATTAGTTATTTGTTTACTTTGGTTTAATGGTTCAATATGCTCGTTATGTTATATTGAGTGGAGTTATTTGGATGAAAGCATGTTAGATCTAAGTACCCTTGAGCATGAATGTTGAATAGATTCGGTTAGTTTATTGCACAAATCATATCATCACAAGTGACATAAGTAATGGACCATTCCGAACCCAACGGTTTGAGGTCTTCCCTTGCGAGGGGTGAGTGCGGCCTTAAATATTTGTCCCGGTTCACACCGGGTGGCGACTCCATGTTATTTTGTACTCCCAACTAGGCCGTGAGCCTAGAACAGCGTCGTCAAGCTCTGTTGTCTACAGCGGGCTGATTGAGAAGGGGTAACCCGGACGGGGCCCTATGTATACTTCTTTTTTGTAATAACATTTCATACTTTATTCAAATATATATACGCGTTTCTACTTTTTTCTTCTGTTCTTTGTAATTTGCTATGGGTGACTCTCTTCAAACGATTACTTAAGGTCCGTTCGTGAGGGGATAATACGATCCGAGAACCAAATCATTCAGTGGTCGAGAATCGACTCCGAGTTGCGAGAAACACGGATGGTGGGACGCACCCGATGGGACGTGACTCGACCCCGAGCTGTAAGAAACACTTGGCCCTGAGAGAATGTTACGTCCCCAGTCCAAAAGATAGACTCGGTGGGATGTAGCCCGACCCCGAGCTGTAAGAAACATTTGGCCCTGGGGGAATGTTACGTCCCTAGTCCAAAAGACAGTCTCGGTGAGACGTAGCCCGACCCCGAGCTGTAAGAATCACTTGGCCCTGGGGGAATGTTACGTCCCCAGTCCAAAAGATAGACTCGGTGGGATGTAGCCCGACCCCGAGCTGTAAGAAACACTTGGCCCTAGGGGAATATTACGTCCCCAGTCCAAAAGACAGACTCGGTGGGACGTAGCCCAACCCCGAGCCGTAATGGTCTCGGTGGAACGAATCTGGTCCTGAGTCGGTTAACCGGGTGGCCTCGGCGGAACGAATTCGGCCCCGAGTTGATTAACCTTTGGGACTTATTCAGAAAGGAATTGAATCCATTCTTGAAGCCCTATTGGATTTGGCATGGGCGTCCCCTTGCCAGACCCAATGAAAACAAAAAATAAAAACTTTGGAGAATAAAATTATGAAATGGGGATGACGGAACACTTATCCAAAAAATAACAGCACGGATACCTCGAAACAGCGTCCCGTTCGTTGTCTCCAAAACACAATTCTGAACCTTTCAGTTCAGCGTGCCAGTGAATCAGGATTTAGATCAGAGAGCGTTTTTAAATGGTAAGGGCACATCCTCTGTATGCTAGGTCACTATGGAGCATGTACATTGTGCGAGGGCTCCTCCTTACAACGTTGGGGTAGGCACACGCAACGGGGGCACAACGCCTCCCCGTGGTGCGCCTCCTTTGGATCCAAGTGATGAATGGATCAAAAGAGTGTCTGGGATACTAAGAGAACATTCCTCCTTAGGTCCGGTATCATTGGAGCAAGAAATCGCCACGAGGGTAGCATCCATCCCCGTGCGATGCTTCTCACGGATCCTATGCATCGAGTATGTCCCCGAATATTCCGAGGACCCCGAGCTAAAGAGACATTTGGTTCTGGGGGAATGTTTCGTCCTCAGTCCAAAAAGGATGACTTGGTGGGATGTACCCCGAGCCGAGAGTAGCACGTGGTCCTGGGGGAATATTCCGTCCCCAGACCAATGAGTATGACTCGGTGGGACGTAACCCGACCCCGAGCTGAATAATCAAGCACCCTTGGTGGAACGAACTCCAGCCCGATGCGGATAACTAAGTGGCCTTGGCGTCAGCTGTCTTTTGCAACGGGCATCGAATATGTGAGGATCAAAGAGTGTTCGAAACGTTAAGGGCATATTTCTCCTTACGTTCGGTGTTACTGGAGCAAGCAAATGCCACAGGGGTATCACCCCTCCCCGTGCTATGCTTCTCACGGATCCATACTCTGATTCACTTTTATCATTGTTCTGATTCACTTTTATCATTGCTGTCGCTGTTACATGGAATCGATTGATTCTGGTGTGCCTTGTGTTTCTTTGTGGTAGTAGCCGTGATCGGGTAGTTGTGGGTTTTGTGCTTTTGACCCTGGACCGTTGTATTGAGTATGTCCCCAGAGTTTTGAATATGGTTCACAGATTTTTTTTTAGAAGAGTGGGAGAAGATTTTTGGAAAAGAAAGTTTTATTTATATTCAGGGACATACTGCCCTCCTTACAACTCTCCGTGGGTCATTTTGATAGAGGCTTTGTATTGAGTTTTTGCCCCTTGTCGGGTTGCTGTAAAAGGAAAATAAAAAGAAGGGGAGAATTTACTGAAAGTATTTTCTCAACATCTCGGCATTCCATGGTTTCTTTAATCTTGTGCCATCCAGCTGTTCTAAGACGTAGGCCCATGGCCCTACCACCTCTGTGATTTTGTAGGGCCCTTCCCACTTGGCACCTAATGAGCCCTCCTCTGGTCTTCGGGTGTTTAGGGTGACTCTTCTTAATACTAAGTCGCCCGGGAGGAAGGAGCATGTTCGGACTCTTCTGTTGTAGAAACGGGCCATTCTTTGTTGGTAGACTGCCGCTTTCATAGCTGACTTTTCTCTCATTTCCTCGATTAGGTCGAGGTGGTTCTTGATAAGTTCTTCATTTTATTCGTTCCCAAAGTGGCAGACCCTGTGGGTTGCTACCCCGATTTCTGCTGGAATGACGGCCTCACATCCATATGATATGGAGAACGATGTCACTCCTGTGGAATCTTTATAGGTCGTTCGATGTGCCCATAGTACTTCTGGTAATTAATCGACCCATAAGCCCTTGCATGATCCGAGCCGTGCTTTAAGGTTTGCTTTTATGGTTTTGTTTGTCGCCTCAACCTGTCCTTTGACTTGGGATGGGCTGGTAAGGCGAATCTTAGAGCGATCTGGAGGTCTTCGCAGAGCTTCCTGAATCCCTTGCTATCGAACTGTTTTCCATTGTCGGTGATGATTGCCTGGGGGATTCCGAACCTGCAGATAATATTCTTCTTCAAAAATTTTGTGGCCTTCTTTTCTGTGATGGTGGATAGTGGCTCGGCTTCTACCCATTTTGTGAAATAGTCTATGGCTACGATTGTGTACTTCGCCTACCCTCGCCCTTTTGGCATTGGCCCTATGATATCTAGCCCCCACTGCGCGAATGGCCAGGGGCTGGACAAGGTGGTTAACTGCTCTGCCGGTTGATAGTGGATGTTGGCATTTTTCTGACAACCTTCGCATTTCTGAGCTACCCTCACACCGTCCTGATGCATGGTCGGCCAGTAAAACCCTTGCCTTAAGGCTTTAAAGGCGACTGATCTTCCTCCGGTGTGACTTCTACAGATGCCCGTGTGAATTTCTCTGAGCACATAATCTGCTTCCTCTTCTGCTAAACATCTCAGGAGGGGTACGGTGTAGCCTCTCCGATAGAGCACTCCTTCGATCAGGGAAAACTTGGTGCTTTTGAATTTTAGCTTCTTGGCCTCCTTTTTGTCTTTAGGGGTTTCCCCTGTTTCCAGGTATCTCCTAATCGGTTGCATCCATGAGTTTTTGCCTTCCTTTTCTGTTACATCTACCTCCAACTCCCCTATGCTTCTTTCTCGGAGGCGTATGAGAGGGATTATTCTGGGGTTCTCTGTTTTTATTGAGGATGCAAGCCGGGCCAGAGAGTCTGCTTCACATTTGTCTTCTCGTCCGATTTGTTCGAAGCGTACGTTCCCCATTTTCTCTACCAACTTCTTTACTTCGGCCAGGTAGGCTATCATAGTCGGCTCCCTGGCTTGAAACTCTCCCTTCAGTTGTTGGATGGCTAGCTGAGAGTCACTCATTACCACTACGTCGCGGACCCCCACCACCGTGCATAGCCTTAATCCGGCCAATATCGCTTCGTACTCTGCTTAATTGTTTGTGGCTTTGAAGGCGAATCTTAAGGCAAACAACACTTATTCTCCTTTACTGTTTTTCAGTGCAATTCCTGCCCCATTGTCCTGTGAGCTAGCAGACCCGTCCCACGACATTTCCCATTTGCTTTCCTCCATAGTCAATATTTGGGGTTCCGTGAGTTCTACAACAAATCAGCCAAGGCCTGTCCTTTTATTGCTACCATAGGGAGGTAGGAAATGTCATGCTCGCTTAACTCCACCGACCATTTCATTAACCTTCCCGAGGCTTCTGGTTTTTGCAAGATCTGCCACAGGGGGTAATCGGTGTAAACTCTGATAGGGTGGGCCTAGAAGTAAGGTCGTAATTTCCGTGCTGCAGTGATCAGGGATAGAGCGACTAGTTCATGCACGTGATACCATGTTTCTGCATCCAACAGGGCTTTGCTGACATAGTATACTGGTCTTTGGATCTGGTCGGCCTCTTACACCAGTACCGAACTTACTGCGTGTTTTGAAACAGCTAAGTACAAGTATAATGTCTCTCCTAGGAGAGGTTTTGCTAGGAGTGGGGGCTGTGCTAAATACTATTTTAGCTGTTGGAAGGCCTCCTCGCATTCCGGCGTCCAGTTGATCCCCTTTTGGGCCTTCTTGATGAGTTTGAAGAAATGGTGGCACTTGTCGGTCGCTCGAGAGATGAATCGGTTGAGCGCGGCGACCCTGCCTGTTAGACTTTGCACCTCTTTAACCGTTCTGGGGGATTTTAAGTCCAGCACGACTTGTATCTTCTAGGGGTTTGCTTCTATGCCTCGGGAACTCACCATGTAGCCTAAAATTTTCCTGAGCCTACTCCGAAAGCACACTTATCTGGATTGAGTTTTAAATTGTGTTTTCTCAGCAATTCGAAGGTTTTCTTTAGGTCAGTCACGTGACCTCTTGGTTCTCTGGACATTGTTATCATGTTGTCCACATATACCAGTATTGAAGTGCCGATGAGCGGTTTGAAAATTTTGTTTACCAGCCTTTGAAAAGTTGCCCATGCATTCTTCAGTCCGAATGGCATTACTTTGTAACAGTACAGTCCATGATCGGTGATAAAAATTGTCTTCTCTTCGTCTTCAGGATGCATCTTGACCTGATTGTACCCTGAGAAGGCATCCATGAAGCTTAGCAGTCTCTGGCAAGCTGTTGTATCTACCAGTTGATCCACGTTTGGTAGAGGAAAGCTGTCTTTCGGACATGCTTTATTAAGGTCGGTGAAATCTACACACATCCTCCATTTTCCATTGGATTTCTTCACCAATACTACATTTGACACCCACTCTGGGTACTTTACTTCTCTGATGAAGCTGGCTTTTAACAATTTTTCCACTTCGGATGCCACCGCTATGCACCGTTCTTGATTAAAGATTCTTATTTTCTGTTTGACCGGTTTGTGTGACGGGTTTACTGCCAAGCGGTGATTGATGAACTTTGGGTCAATCCCGAGCATGTCATTGTGTCCCCAGGCGAAGATGTCTGGGTACTCCCGTAGACACTCTAGCAAGCCTTTTTTTAGGGTTTCGTCCAAGTTTCCCCCTATCTTTATGCTTTTCTCTGGTCCGAACAACTTTATTTCTTCTAATTCTTCAGATGCTCCTAGCCGGACAATTTTATTTGGCCGAGGACCTGGGTCTTTCCTTGCGTTTTCCTCGTTCTTGTCAATCTGCCTCTTCCTAGTGCCTTCTTCAATGCAGATGGTCTCTCGTGAAAGAGTGGCAAAACAGCTATGGGCTATTTTCTGACTCTCGTACACGATTCCGATCCCTTCCCGGGTGGGGAATTTTAGTTTTAAGTAATAGCAGGACATCGCAGCCTTTGTTTTCATCATGAAAGGCTGGCCGACAATGACTTGGTAACTGCTCATGCAGTCCACCACTGTGAAATTTATCATAATTGTTCGGGTTCTGGGGTGAGTCCCGATCATCATTGCTAATTGTATTCTTCCCAACGGGACGACCGTTGAGCCCCCGAATCCGTATAGGGGGTGCCGTCATCGGTTAGAGTCGCGTAATCTACTCCCAGGCCTTCTAAAGCTTCCTTGGAGATTATATCTACTGCACTTCCGGGATCTACCAAGATTCTATCTACCTCCGTGCCGCCGATAGTTGCTTTGATTATTAATGCATCGTCGTGGGGGAAACTCACCCCCCGAGCATCCTCGTCGGTGAACATTATGGGTACCGACCGACTTCCTCGTAGTACCGAAGACCTCTCTGTTTCTAGCACCTCTGCCCCCTGAGTTCGGCTATAGTTTTTTCTTGACCGGTTGGAGTCTCCAGCCAGCGTTTTTCCCCCTGCGATGATGTTCATCTGTCGGCTTCGTGCCCTCTGTCTGGCCGACATTGCTTCATGGTCAATATAACCATTTAAGTACCCATTCTGGGCTAGGTCTTCCATCTGTTCCCTCAAATCCTTGCACTCGTCCGTTGTGTGTCCCCTTAAATTATGATGTACGCAATAAGACTTCTTGTTCCTCTTATCAGGGGGAATCTCCTGAGGTCGGGTTCTATTAAGAGGCCTTTTCCTTGTATCTCCATGATGATTTACCCCGGTGGCTTGCTTAGGGGAATATATGCTTTTTCTTGGACCACGTGGTTTACTTGGGTTGAGACCCCTCTTTCCTGGTCCCTTCTAGGCATTGGTTTGAATTCTTTGTGGCTTGGGATGAGTTTTTTGAACTCCCTGTCCGGCCGACGGGGGGCCTCTGCTCTTGTCGTCATTTCTCTAATGGTTGTCCCCCTCCAGGAGATCTTTTCTTCTCTTTCTAACAGGATGAATTTACGGGCTACCTCCAGAGCGGTAGCGTAATCTGGTGTGTCTTGGATTCTTAGGTGAGTCCATAGTTTTCCGACCCTTATGGCTCCCTTTAAACTTTCCAGGGCCTCTTGGGACTCATACCCTCCGACCTCGAGTACCATATTGTGGTACCTCTCAATGAAATTTTTCAGGGGCTCGTCATCTCCCTACTTCATAAGCCTCAATTCTCCAATCGTCTTCTTGGGGACGCAGTCCCCTTTAAAGTGCCGAACGAACGACCTTTTAAGCTGTGTGAAGCTTCTGATGCTCCCCGGGGCCAGACTTCTGTACCATAGGATGGCGGGTCCACCCAAAGTTAGGGGGAACACTTTGCAGATGGCATCTCCTACTACTCCCTAGACTTCCATCAACATGACAAAGCTTTCGATGTGGGATTTCGGGTCAGAGTGGCCTTTGTAAGGTGTCATGGTCGGCATGTTGAATCGCCTTAGGAATTTTGCCGACCTTATTTCTTTTGTGATGGGAGATTCCTCATCACCGTCCCGGGTATCTCCTGCATCGGTCTTGAGGTTTACCCCCCATTTGGTCATCTCTTTTTTTAACCAAGACTTTATCTCACTGTTTGTGCCACCATGTCGCCTTCTGTGCCCCTCTGTGCATCCATTGCCCCGGGTGCGGTGTTCCTCATGCCTTGAAATTTCCCGCACATTCTCGCTATACTCCATGTCATCTCTTCTGGAGTCACGGAGACTATCATAGGAGGGATCTGGTGATTGTCTTTCTTCTTCTTCTTCCCATGTGTCATCTGTTTGTGAATCTTTTTCTACAACTACGGATTTTATCCCGTAGGGGCCCCTCCTCATGGGTCCATCGTCTTAACTTGTATCTACCACCCTCTTCCCTTCTACTTTTTCACCTCTTCTTCGACTGGTTCCGGCTTCGGGTCTCTCGTTGTTCATTCCCTCCATTCTCTCCAGTCGATCCATCATGGATTTCATGCTTTCTTTCATCTTTTTCATCCAGTCTGTTGCTGGACTCCCCGAAGATTGATGATTTTCGCCTTCTGCCATTGTCTTTTTCATGAATTGATTTTTGTTGAGAAATTCCCCACAGACGGCGCCAACTGTTGACGGCTGATTTTGGTCGCGGGGCAATATAGGGATATCACTCCCGAGAAAATCTTCCCTCAATTAGTGAATTTTTTTGGTTAAAGAGGGACCAAAAGCAAATTTAGCAAAAGACAGATAAGACACAATCAACAAGGAGATTTAACGTGGTTCGGTAGATCAGATCTCACCTACGTCCACGGACACAAACTGAATAACGCTTTTATTACTAGATATGCTTCTCTGATATCTCGTGTTTACAAGTCTTCATAATAATGATTCTGATGCCTTTTACTCATACTCTACCCTCCTATTTATAATAGTGTAGTAATCAGATTCCTTCTAGTATAAGGATTCCTAGTTGACACAATTTCCTTCTCCTGCAAGGATTCCTAGCTAAATCTTTACTTTCTACTTCCTCTATCCTACTAGGACACTGGTTTCATCAGTATCCCCCATGAAAGTAGAACTGTCTTCTTATCTCGTATGGTCATGATGTCTTATCTTCTGGTGCACGCCTTGCCATGTGCTCGGTCTTTATGTGGTCGGTCAGTATGGTTTGTCGACCTATGAATGCTGCTGTCGACCTCATAATTGCCCGGTCATCCGAACTCAAGTAGTCGGTTATCGAATCATAAAGTGCTCGGCTCTTCATTTGTTGGCACCTAGCGATCGGGTTGATTTTAATATTTTTAACCAAGAAGGGAATTACCATTTTGTCCCTGCCGTGCTGTTTTAAATACCATAGTGCCTGAAAACACCGTCAACATGTAGATTAACAAAAGGGCCGATGAGGTGAAAGCCGTAAATAAACATGACATGAAATTAGCAAAAATAGAGTAATTCTTTACGTAATTTAGTTCTTTATAATTTAGGATGATCGACGATATGTATTTTTGGAATAATTATTTGTTATTGTTATATGAGTTATTTTATACACCAATCAATAATTATACTACATATCAGAAATCTTAACACAACGGAAAAAGAAAACACACAAGCAATCGCTACACAGTCAATCGACATTCATTATTCGAAACGGAACGTAATACAGATTCTTTAAAGACATTCAAACAAATTATCAGAAACAAAAAATATATTACACATTCTTTACAGATAATCAATTCTAAATCAAATATGAAAATCATGTTACAAATTTCATATAGTTCATTTCACTTATAATCATAAAAATAATTCATAATGTAAACACCATAAGCCGATCTCATTCGTTAGCATATATGGAAATTAGAATGTAAATTCTTTTCAAACAAATACATTCATTATCAAAAATATAAAACAAAACACATATTCCTTACAGACAAACCTATTCTTTACCAGAAACAGAAGAGACAAAACGGATTCCTTACAGACAAACATATTCAATATCAAAATCAGAAATCACACTATAGACTCCATACAGTCATCATATATTAGAATATACGATAGTCCTTTTATAAAATCCAACTTATACAGAAATAAATCTTTTTAAAACAGAAATTTCCAAAATATCATCAAACTAATCATTCGTCCATTACCCAAGTCGCGCGCAAAGACTGGGCAATGTCCGAACATGACCATGTCGACAAATGGTAGTGGATCGACTATTTTCTAATGGTCTAACCCTAGAAAGGCACCACGGAGGTTTAAAATCCATAAAAACATCATACAAGTACCTCCATCAATAATAATAATAAAACAACAATTGCCATCCATAATACATTAAGTGTGAAAAATATTAAACTGCTGATCTTTACTTTCTTCCCTAACCTCTTGGATAGTCAACACCTTCTTAGACCTTAATTTTGCAACCCTAGGTAGATACACAACACCTCTATCACTCGCATCCTTCAAAGGTGGCATCTCATCTTCTGGTTCCCCATATGTGGAATCTAACTCGCCAGCTTGAACAATAATCAAATTTCGTTTGTTAGAGTACTGTGATGCAATGTGACCTACACTTGAAACATTGTACATCTATAGTCCCGGGCACCACAACTACATATTTCAACTTTGATTTAGCCACTTCTGCAATCTTATTTTCATCATTATCTCACTTACCCTTATATGAAGATGATGACTGTGACAAATATCTAGAGGTCGATTTCCTTCTTAACTACCTTTCGACCTTGATGGTCATATGTAACATCTTCTCCAACTCTACATAATGGTACAACTCCACTATTTGGTTATTTCTCTATTCAATCCACCCAAAAATCTCGCTATAGTGGCCTATAATCATAGCAACCTTCATCTATGTGTAATAATCCTCGACACTCATAAGTCTTTGATAAAGATTTTATAACTTTTAATACAACTCTCGATAGTAATAGCTAGGTATAAATCACTTCCGTATGAGAGCCTTAAATTCTGACCAACTCTCAATAGGCCTCACGGTCCCTTCTCTTTCCAGTAACTAACTGATCTCACCAAATCAAAGCATAATTTATGATCTCAATAACTGTCAATCTAAGCAACTTCAATTACTCTTTTACTTGCCGATAGATCAGTCAATGTACCTAAAGGAATAGTGGAAGATGTGTTATTACAAGTTGATAAATTCATATATCCTGTGTATTTTATTGTCTTGGAAACACAACCTATAGCAGACAGTTATAAGCCATTTCCTGTAATACTTGGTCATCCATTTTTAGCAACATCTAATGCGTTAATAAATTATAGGAACGGAATCATGAATTTTTTTCTTTGGAAATATGACGTTGAAGCTTAATGTTTTTAACATGTGCAAACAACTATACGATGAGAACAGTGAAGATGAGAGTATATAACTAATTGAACCAACTGTGGATGAATATATTCAGTGGATTTTATCTGATCCTACGAAAATTTATACAACTAATTTTCTTGAATCAAGTACAAAATTAGATTTGGATATTCCTAATGATTTTTTACTTGATTCTACACAAACAAAATATTGAGGAACTAGGAACACTGGAAGAAGAAAAATACGAGGAAGCATCCAATTTGGAATTTAAGTCTTTGCCAGAAGAATTGAAATATACATTTCTTGAAGATGAACAAACTTACCCTGTGGAAATTTATTTCTCTCTCATAAGTGAACAAGAAGGAAATATACCTCCAGACTGGAGCCATCAAGGTATGGAAGATATTCTCATAAAACTCCACAAATATTTTCCTTCTCTCTCCCGAAATGATATGATGAAAATTTAAAAAACACACATAGAAAGAATGAGTCTTCTTATGATCAATAGTATTCCTAGTGATATTCGTTGGGTGACTCTTTCATTTCTTACATGTCTTGTTTAGGGGAAAATAATATATTAAGAAAGGAAGAGCTAAACAATTAGGTGTTTGTTTAGCTATGTACGAACATGAAAATATCGATAAAGGGTAGTGGATTAGCTATTTTCTAATGGTCTGGACCCCAGAAAGGCGCCACAAAGGGTTAAAATCCATAAAAATATGATACAAGTACCTCCATCAATAATAACAAAACAACTATTGCCATCCACAATACATCAAGTGTGAAAAATATTAAACTGCCGATCCTTACTCTCTTCCCTAACCTCTTGGATAGTCAACACCTTCCTAGACACCAATATTGCAACCCTAGGTAGATACATAACACCTTTATCACTCGCATCCTCCAAAGGTGGCATCTCATCTTCTGGTTCCCCATCTGTGGAATCTAACTCGCCATCTTGAACAATAATCAAAGTTCATTTGTTATATCATTGTGATACAATGTGACTCTTTACATTACACTTGAAACATTGTACATCTATAGTTCTAGGTACCACAGCTTCATATTTCAACTTCAGTTTAGCCACTTTTGCAATCTTATTTTATTTATTATCTCACTTACCCTCCCATGAAAATGTTGACCATCTTGAGGTCGATTTCTTTCTTAACTGCCTCTCGACCTTGATGGCCATATGTAACATCTTCTCCAACTCTATATAATGGTACAACACCACTATATTGGTTATTTCTCTATTCAATCCACTCAAAACTCTCACCCTAATGGCCTATAATTATAGAAACCTTCATCTCTGTGTTATAATCCTCGACACTCAGAGGTCCTTGATAAAGATTCTGTAACTTTTAGTATAACTCTCGATATTAGTGGCTAGATATAAATCACTTATGCATGAGAGCCTTCAATTCTGAGTAAATCTTAATAAGCCTCTCACAGTCCCTTCTCCTACCAGAACTAACTATGCGGATTCCTTACAGATAAACATAGTCATTATGAGAAAATCACACTACAGACTCGATACAGACATCATAGATCAAAATATATAGTAGTCGTCTTATAAAATCCAACTTATACAAAAATAAATCTTTCTAAAATCAGAAATTTTCCAAAAAAAAAGAATCATCAAACTAATCAGACATCCATTACCCAAGTCGCGCTCAAAGATTGAGCAATGTCCGAACAGGACTATATCGACAAAGGGTAGTGGATCAGCCATTTTCTGATAGTCTTGACCCCATAAAGGCGCCACAGAAGGTTAAAATCCATAAAAGCAGTATACAAGTATTTACCTCCATCAATAATAACAAAACAACCATTGCCATCCACAATATATCGAGTGTGAAAAATATTAAACTGATGATCCTTACTCCATTCCTTAACCTCTTGGATAGTCAACACATTCATAGACACCAATGTTGCAACCCTAGGTAGATACACAACACCTCTATCACTCACATCCTCCAAAGGTGGCATCTAATCTTTTGATTCCTCATATGTGGAATCTAACTTGCCATCTTGACCAATAATCAAAATTTGTTGGTTAGAACATGTTAGTGTCTCCAATACATCCCAAATGATCCTAAACATGATTCTAGAGTGAATAATCAAGTACGTTGTGGAAAATACTTACAATGAATGGATGAGAAATTTCAAAAAATTTGTGATGTATGTTGAACCTCCAAGCTTTGTTGAGTGTTTCCAACACTTGGGTGAGTTTCCCTAACACCTCATTCAACTCTTTTAAGTGCTAGCTTGTGCAATTTGTGAAGCAATTTTCCCAAGGAAGAACAATGCTCACGGCAAAGAGAGAATGAAGAGAGAAAGAGTGGTTTTCAATTTTCTAAAAAATTGATGTGTTATGCTTTCCAAAAACCAAAACTAAGTGTGTTGAAAAGAAAAATGCATTAAATGCACTACTTCCATCAACTTTGTGACAAGTGATGTAAGTTAGTGGGTCCCACCACTTTAAATTCAAGTTGGCTTACATAACGTACTTTGGGTTTGGGTTCGTTTAATTCGATTAAATGAATTTTCCGTCGCGACGTAATTAAATCCAATTTAATTAAATGATAATGCCTAGCAACATTATTACGAAAGTCGCTTATGAATTAATTCCAAATTAATTCGTTCGCCCGAATTAAAATCCAATTTCAATTCCGTATTGAAATCCAATTTCAATTAAAATATATCCAATACATTATTTAATCGATTAATTCCAAATTAATTGTGCTATCTCTCTTCTTGACGAATTTATTTCCAGATAAATTCTTGCCGTAATTAATCCCAGATTAATGATTAATTTTCTCTCTCTTATAATTAATCCCAGATTAATTATGTTCGAGTCAAATGTCATCGGTGAATCTTTGGGAAGCGACCCAAGAGATCCTTGGATATGTTGACAGTAAATACGGTCATCGAACTATCCGAACACGTGCAAACCCAGTACCTCGTTCTTACCGATTTACAAGACATGGTTGGCTTCTAGCAAAGCATCGTGCCTACCCAATTCTCCAGAAATATTCAACGAGGAATATATAATTTGTATCAGGCGTAGTATACAATGTATTGCGTAATACGATCCAGTATCAGATGTCATATGCTAGACCTAGGGCTAGAATTGTGTCTGCCCTATACGAAGCGTATATCGGATCACTAGTAACTAGTCTCAGTAATCGAATAATCATGACCTAGTCATACTATCCCGATAGCTACAACATTTAAGAGTACTAGTTATGTATCCTACGTGATCATCATCTCCATATGACTGAAGTGATACTCTCATCTTGATATCACACCCAATACACTATGATTCTCAGGAAACCTAATGAGAGGCGTACACAGAACTTGTTAAAGCTTCAGATGAATAATATCAAAGTAAAATGATTGTCAGAACTATTAGCGATGCAAGTCTCAGGTTAAGACCACATACACATACCCTGATTCGGATTCCCATGGATACATAGTCATACTACCAATGGGATTCTGAGTGGTCTATCTAGAGCGAAACTGTTCCCGGTCCAACGGCTAACATAACCTCCTATCACACTTGCATAAGTATCCAATACTTAAATAAATGAGAACTATGACGTCAAGCTTCCATAACACGCACAAGTGTAATATTAGTTTGTTCTGCATTATCGATGTCCAGTCTCGATAATACTACGACTATGGATGTTTAATGATTAAACCATTCGTGGATTAATACTGTCTCATATCTTATTAATCCAGAACTAATCATAAGGACTTTTATCATTTATATATCCAAGTAATCTAATTACAAAATGATAAAATAGCAATTTCCTTTGTCACATAATTAATTTGTACAAAAACACAATGTCTTTTACAAATAGTGATGTTACGGGTCATAATTGTCATACAATCTTCTACTTGGCTCATAAACAATCACTCAAGTATCTGACCGGCGTAATCACACGTGTATAACGCAAGCGCACGTATCGTTCAAGTAGTATAAAAATATCGATCCCACGAGAACTTAATTCCTATTGTTGTTATTAATTATTGATACTATTTATTTACAAGTATCTAATTAAAAGAGAAGAGAATGATTGCTTTTTATTGGCTGAATGTGGATTTGTTAAATAAATAAATTAATTAAATTATAAAAGAAAAAACTAAGGAAAATAACAAAAGACTCAATTATCTAGGGTCGTGATTCCACACAATATTAATTTAAAGATGAATTGATTCTCTTAAATATGTGTAATAAATCAGTTTGCTAACCTAGAACACAAAGATATGCAAAAGCCTCTTCCGATGGTCAGACGCAAATACCCAAATAACTAAATTAATCATATGTCTATGTTAACCAAGTTACCTGAATTTATTAAGTTCAAGTTCCAATTATGGCTGCCCCCGCCCGACAGGTATATTCCTATCCTGTAAGGAAATCTATTAAAGGGTTATTTATCCTCAAGGAAGATCGTGAGCTATTGAATCTAAGGCTGAAACCTAAAATCCCTTTTCCAATTTCATTTTAGTTTTACCAAATCAATCTTATTAATGGCCAGTTAATAAGAAACATTAAGCTTAAGACTCAATAAACAAACTAAAGAATCACCCATAAAAAGAAAACCAATTATTAAGTATGTGAATATTGTGTTTCATCACTTCCCTAGAATAAAAATAAAATGCTGGGTTAGGGGATCCACATTTACTATATCTAATTTAGAAATCTCTCTTATTATAATACAGAAATTATCAATGTTATTACCAACCGACCATATAGGCAATATCCTCATTAAGTCATATTTTAATTAAGTCCAACCAGCCATAAAAGCGGTATCATTATTTGTCCATAAACCAGCCATATAGCCGGTAATCATCTGTCACCTAGAGACCAGCCATATAGGCGGTGTCACATTATGTCAAATAAATAAAAACAGCAATTAAGGCGATAATCCTTTTAATTTGAATTATAATTTCCATATTATGATTAAGGGAGATTAATCTAAATTAAATTAATAAAAGCTTCACCCTTACCCAGCGAAAATCTAACTACTAAACATAGAAGAAAATAGAATAAAAGAAACTACTACTGTTATTGAAAGTAAAAATACATAAATTAAATACTGAAAAATAAATACAAACAAGATGCAATCCTTAAATTCCTTAAAAAACCCTAAGGAAAACATGAGAATTACAAATGAAATGGCTTGGTATTTATAGGAAAATCTAAAGGCTTCCACCAATTTCTCCACCAATTGCTCTACCAAACATGGCACCAAACATGGCATCAAACATGGCACCAAACATGCTTGCAATATAAGATGCATTATTCATTTATCAAAATTGTTTGATTTAAATCGCATATTGTAAATTGTCTTGTTTACCCTTGATTACTCATGTGCTTTCAGAACTTAGTGTATGAGTGTCATACACAAGAGTATTTAAGTCTGAAGTTAGCAATCTAAAACATTCCATAGAGAGTAAGGAAAATGGGTACTTTGTTTATAGTTTATCTATAGCTGCGGTCCATTCTATAGTTGTATAACGACCTTGATCCGGGATCGTTCATGTGGCGACATGAGAATGAAGGCACATTGTATGATGTGATTATATAGGATTGGATCTAGATAGAAATAAATATCTTATAATATCTGTTAACTAAAGAAATTCATTTCAATCTACTAGATGGTCATATATGGATTGATCTTAATCCTGAGTGTACTATGAACTCCTGCGTGGCAGGCTATGTCCTTTGATTTACTAAAGTGAGGTTGGTGAAGCACTCTCAACCAATAACTAAGTATTTTGGGGACATGATTTGGTGTGTAGCTGGAAACGTTTTACATAGACATGAAATTCACTTTTTCTTATGAGAAGTAGAAAAGTATCTTTCTTAAGGGTTGATTCAGTACTTTAACGATTAGAGCGCTCAAGACTTTCTATTGTCAATAGAAATATTTATATTCATAATAATTATGAATAAATTATTCATTAGAGAATCAATGGTACTTAGGGTATAAAATAATTAGAGGGGTATCATCCTACAACAATACAAACATCCATCAAACATGGTTGCTAATCCGGGTCAAGTATAATATTGGATTGAAACCAATGAGAAAGTACCTGATCACAACTCTCAAGGTTTCCCACCATATCAAAACCAATGGGAGAGTACCTCATCACAACTCCTAAGGTTTTCCATCATATCATATCACGTAATGTATCATCATATCCCATCTAATCTCCGACCACTATCATATAAAACCCGGCAACATAACACAACATCACACATCATCAAATGCAATCACATCTCGCATCCAATCCATCAATCTCATCTGAATAATCATGAATTCATTTTTATCATGCTTCCAATTAATCAATATTTATATCCCCACAAATATATATAAATAGTTATATATTTATATATAACTATACTTATACCAATATTTTTATATATGGACTCTCACAACAACCATCAATCAATAAACAATTATGTTAAGGGAATCATCGTGCAGTGTACTTACCTCTATCCACACAAAAGCCCTTAATATGTCTATATCCTCGCTAAGAATCGAGCTCCAAAGACCTCCAAATCTCTCAAAGAATGATCCAATGATCAGCAAACATCTCAAAGATCACAGCGACGAACGGTTTCGGAACTTGCTGATAAGTTTAACGAGGCAAGCGGGCCCCACAGAGAAATTGGGCCCCACTATCAAAAATCGGTTCCCACAATCAGATACTTTCAACGGTGGATATTTATACCAAAACACTCGTATAATCGAGAGCAATAATCTGATACGTTCGGATCGCCGATCCAACGGTCGGATCTCAAAATCCAGTACTATTCCCGAATTACCGGTAATTACAAAATGGAAAACAACCCAAACGATGTAGGGTCACGAAGTGACCACTGGCGTTGGAAAGATCTCGGCCTGAAAAGTACCCACTCATCAGAGGTGGCCGTCAGAAGTGATCGGAGATGGCCGGAAAATACAGAAACATCGGCGACGAGTCGTCCCCTTCCGGAGGCGCGTGGAGGCACGTCCGGTGTCCTTTCAGCTCAATCTTGACGGATCTGGAAATCTGAAGTCGGCAGCTATCTGGCGGGCCGGCGCGTGGCGGAAGATGATCGGCAGCGAAGCGGCAGCGGCGGTTTCAAGATTTGGCAGTGAGAGAGAGTAATTGAGAGAAAATAATTGAGAGAGAAAGTGAAATTGCTGAATGCTCACTTTCGTGTAGGCTTACCCCTTTTTATTTTATTTTTATTTTTTTGAAAAGCCATTGCCCCTTTTTTTTTGCTTCTCTTTTTCCTTCGTACTTATCTCCTTATCTCTCTCTATTATAATCTTTCCAAGTAAGATACTGACAACTACATTATATGTATTTTTTTTAAATCTGTCACATGGTATTACAATCTACCTACCTTATAAAAATTTCATCCCCGAAATTTCTCAATCCTCAAATAGTTCTGGATATTTCTCCTTCATGTCTTGTTCCAATTCCCAAGTTGCCTCTTGAATGTGATGATTAGTCCACATGATCTTTACAAGGGGAATCAGTCTGGATCTCAACTCTTGGAATTTTTGTTCAACAATCATCACAGGCTTTTCTTCATAAGTCATATTCTCACTCAATTCAACCGGTTGGTTCTCCAAGATATGAGTAGGATCTGGTACGTAATTCTTTAGCACCGACACATGAAACACATTGTGAATCCTTTCTAACTCCGACGGTAATGTCAGACTATATGCCACATTGCCTACTTTCTCCAATATCTCGTAAGGACCAATATAGCGTGGTGCTAACTTCTCTTCCTGCCAAATCTCATTACTCCCTTCCAATGAGAGACTTTCAAAAAGACTTTATCCCCCACTTGGAACTCAAGGTCTTTCCTCCTTATGTCGGCATAACTCTTTTGCCGACTCTGCACCTCCAACAATCTAGCTCGGATTAGTCTGATTCTCTCTTATGTCATATCCACCAAATCTGAGCCATGAATCTTCTTATTTCCAATCTCGCCCATCAATAAAAGTCCTACATCTTCTCTCTCGTAAAACCTTAAATGGAGTCATGCCAATACTAATCAAAAAGCTATGGTTCTAGGCAAACTCGATCAAGTGCAAATGTTCATCCCAACTCCCAATGAATGTCAAAACACATGATTTCAACAATACTTCCAACCCATGAATAGTCCGCTTTGACTAACTGTCAGTCTGAGGGTGGAATGAGGTGCTTGTGGAAATCTTTGATCCCTTAGTCTTCTAGAAACTCTCCCGAAAATGAGGAATAAATCCGACAACTCTATCTGATACAATCGATAAAGGTACACTATGTAACCGCATAATCTGCTCCACATACAGTTCTGCTAGTCTCTCTGGTCCCCACGTAACTCAAATCGGTAGAAAAATAGGCAGACTTAGAAAAATCAATCCACTATAACCTAAATTGCATCATAACCCTTCTGTGTCATCGGCAGTCATACTACAGAATCCATCGCGATATATTCTCATGGCCACTCAGGTATAGGTAGAGGCTGGAGTAATCCGGATGGATGTTGATGCTCTGCTTTATCCCGCTAACAAACCAAACACCGAGATATAAACACTGAAATCTCTCTTCATTCCTAGCCACCAATAAGTCTTCTTTAGATTTTGATACATCTTGGTGCTCTCAGAATTCATATAATAAGGATCATCATGTGCTTTATCCAAGATCTCCTACTTGATTGTCTCATACTTGACCGTTCCAGTAGGTGGTATCACAACTCTATCACCAAATAGTTATACATCTTTTGAACTCCATCTGAAAGTAGTAGTCTCATTCCTTCAAATCTTTGTTCTCCATTTTCCACATTAGTCATTTCGCTCTATGCTATGATAAGCCTATCTAACGATGTGGGTCGAACCTTTATATAGACAAGAATACCTCCACTATCGAACAGTCCAAAAGTCAAACATACCAATGTCATCTCCTCGAACATTCTCTGTCTAACTCTAAAAAATTAACTAACATTCTTCCCACTCGGTGTATCAGTAACTTCATTAATCTTTTACGGATACTAATCAATAGTACAATCATAGTTACTTAGAAACTCTAGCCAACGTCTCTATCTCAAATTCATCTATTTTTTTTAGTATGAAAAAAAATATTCCAGACTCTAACGATTATTATACATCTCACATTTACCATCATATAAATAATGCCTCCAATTATTATTATTATTCTAACTTGTGCCACAACTTACAAACCAGCTATCCCGTCTCCAAAGGAAAAGGCTCCACCTAAGGGTCCCGCTCAGACAACAGCTGTAAAGTGCTTTAAGCAGTTTACGCATAATCCACCACCTTAAGATTCCTACTACTGAGAAGAGGATTTGCAGGTCCCTCACATTTCTGCTTTACATCTTATCATCGCGATAATTATTATCCTTTGCAATTATGCATGGATACTGTGAAAGTATCTATTCATGTAGAAATTATAGATATCTTTTCCTATAAAGAGATGCATGAGTTCTTAAGGAATTACTCAAAACTTCTTCAATGGCATCCTCATCTCTCAATCCTAACCCATGTTTAAGATCTGTCAGAGCTAAGGTGATATACCAAAAGCTTTGTAAATGGCCAGTCACAGATCGAGCAGTTATAGACTCTAAATATGTTCGAGACCTTTGGAGAGATATATATAAATGTCTCAATGAAGCTCCGTCCACTCTTTTGCCCAAAGTGATTGCAATGGATATCGTGGCAAAAGTTCCTACAAACTTCATGAGGTGGTGTTAAATTCTTAGAACCATTTGGAATGGAAAAACAGATGGTTTAATCCAATACAAAAATAATTCTGCGATTGTTCACTGTGGATATCACAGATTCCATTCCACAGTTTTCATTAATAGCCATGATTTCTTCAATCATTGCCAGTGGAGTCTCGGCACCTTGTTTGAACTTGGTTTCCTAATTGGATTTATTCTTGGACCAAGTCCAATCCATCCCAACTATCCTGGTATCTCAGAAGTCAGCCTAAGTGAGCTTCCTCCCTTCATCAGTAATATTTTACATCGATGGTATAAACGCCACAAAAGTATTACTGTCTGGATCGAAACCATTACTCCAGAATGGTCGGATGACTATTCACTCATTTACCACCCAATTTATCTTATTAGAATCATACCATCACGTCAACTCACTGATTGGAGACTCATTAGTTGGCCATCTAGACCGAAACTTAGAGCTTACTATAGATACGATGATATTTTCCCAGAAGATATTACTTTCCATCACTTCTGTGATCTTAGAGCTCTCTTCGCAGACTCAGTCCGTCGAAGTTTAGAAAGCAATATCAATGATAAAGAGTGGCAACTCTTCACTATTATCCAAGAGTCATCTAGAAGTATCGTCCAGGGCTACAATAAAATCAAATTTCCTAACAGTCTCGAAATCCAAATCATCAACGATCTCATTCCTATGTCTCTATGTGCGAAACGTCAATGGGAAGATTATCAATTCGAAGATGATCATGTCCTTGTAACGCAACCAAGTTGTTATATTCAATAATGTGATCTTAACTGTTACATTTTATTGTAATATTGACAATATTGTATTTGTTTGCTTATAGAAGAGTGTCAACAAGGTCTTCTTTCTTCTTTCTCAAACACCAAAGTTCTAATGTCTTCGACTCAGTAACTCATGATGATGCTATAACTGCGACAAGAGGTTCATATTAGGTACAACCATAGAAATCACGTCAGATACAGCTACATGAATAGCGATGTAGGCAACTGTCGAAACTACTAGAGGTACTGGTGTTAGAACCCTCGTTATCCTCAACAATCGACGGAACACTAGATAAAGCTTTATCAAATTCAAGATCTATTTTCTAAGTATGATGTCCCTCTATACTATTCCTCGATAATTTTCACGCATCGTCACACTATCTCTCTCCCACGTTGAGTACCAGTACCACGACCACGTCCAGACATTTTACTACGGATAGGGATGGAAAAATCCAGATCCGAAAGAGGTTTCATAACCCCGGGTCCGGTTCCGGACCCGGGTAAATATTCCCGGGACTACCAGATACGGATCCGGGTAGACCCGGTCCGGACCCGATTACCCGCATTCTTTATTTTTTAATTTTTTAATTTTTTTTTAAAGTTTTAATTGTATTTTTTTATATTTATATTTATATGTGTAATTTGTCAATTTTATTAGTTTTATTTCAATTCTTTTAATTTTTTATTAAATTCTATTATTTATATATATATACGCATAATATTTTATATTTTTTATTAAAATCTAATTTATTTTTTTATTTTTTTCCCGGGTCGAGATTTTTTAATTCCGGACCCGGGTCTTCCTGGACCCGGGTCGTCCGGGTAGTCCGGGTCTATGCGGACCCGGGCCGGGTCTTGTTGCCATCCCTAACTACGGACACAAAACTGCCACTTTAATATCCTCATCTAATGCAATGTGTCTACAGAACCTAATACCCTAAGCTCTGATACCAAATCTGTCACGACCCCCTCCTTAGAGCGGGCCCAATCCTAGAAAGAGGTTCACAATCTACTTTAGCTCGAGCATTCTATATGTCAAACCAACCATATAAATGTGCACAAAATTACATCATTGATTACAAATCCCAGAATTATACATCAATTATATGATTTACAACACAAGTCTTAATAATATGCAAATGACGACTCAAATGTCTGGACAAACCTGAAAAACAACTGTGGCACGTGGATCCAAATCTGGTACTGCTCCTGCTGTGCTCGCGAACTACCTGGAATGTTTGGGAAGAGGGGAGTGAGCTTAAAAAGCTCAGCAAGTAAGCATTCATACACTCAACATGACCTCACCAACAAAATAAAGATATATATAAGTATATATATATATATAATATAATATATGAAAATAACATATACTATAATATCATCTCAACAATCATCCTACAACAATACAAACATCCATCAAACAGGGTTGCTAATCCGGGTCAAGTAAAATATTGGATTGAAACCAATGAGAAAGTACCTCACCACAACCCTCAAGGTTTCCCACCATATCAAAACCAATGGGATAGTACATCATCACAACTCCTAAGGTTTTCCATCATATCATATCACGTAATGTATCATCATATCCCATCTCATCTCCGACCACTATCATATAAAACCCGGCAACATAACACAACATCACACATCATCAAATGCAATCACATCTCGCATCCAATCCATCAATCTCATCTGAATAATCATGAATTCATTTTTATCATGCTTCCAATTAATCAATATTTATATCCCCACAAATATATATAAATAGTTATATATTTATATATAACTATACTTATACCAATATTTTTATATATGGACTCTCACAACAACCATCAATCAATAAACAATTATGTTAAGGGAATCATCGTGCAGTGTACTTACCTCTATCCACGCAAAAGCCCTTAATATGTCTATATCCTCGCTAAGAATCGAGCTCCAATGACCTCTAAATCTCTCAAAGAAGGATCCACTGGTCAGCAAATATCTCAAAGTTCACAACGACGAACGATTTCAGAACTTGCTGATACGCTTAACGAGGCAAGCGGGCCCCACAATGAAATCGGGCCCACTACCAAAAATTGGGTCCCACGATCAGATACTTTCAACGGTGGATATTTATACCAAAATACTCGTATAATCGAGAGCAATAATCTGATATGTTCGGATCGCCGATCCAACGGTCGGATCTCAAATTCCAGTACTATTCCCGAATTGCCAGTAATTATAAAATGGAAAACAACCCAAACGATGTCGGATCAGGAAGTGACCACTGGCGTTGGAAAGATCTCTGCCTGAAAAGTACCCATTCGCCGAAGGTGGCCGTCAGAAGTGATCGGAGATGGTCGGAAAATGCAGAAACGTCGGTGATGAGTCATCCCATTCCTGAGGCGCGTGGAGGCGCTTCCGATGTCATTTCGGCTCGATCTCGACGGATCTGGAAAGCTGACGTCGGTAGCTATCTATAGGGCCGGCGCGTGGCGGAAGATGATCGGTGGTGAAGCGGCGGCGGCGGTTTCAAGATTTGGCAGTGAGAGAGAGAGTAATTGAGAGAAAATAATTGAGAGAGAAAATGAAACTGCTGAATGCTCACTTTCGTGTTGGCTTACCCCTTTTTATTATTTTTTTTTTTTTTGAAAAGCCATTGCCCTTTTTTTTTTCTTCTCTTTTTCCTTCGTACTTATCTCCCTCTCTCTTTCAATTATAATCTTTCCAAGTAAGATACTGACAAATACATTATATGTATTTTTTTAAATATGTCACATGGTATTACAAGACATCAGGTCGCATATATAATCGATCTGACTATGGAAGCATACGGGATCCGACTCATATTATCTCTCTCATCTTATGATTTAGGACACATGTCCTTGGATAGAGAAACGCCATGTGACACTGGAAGCAACCCTCTCTTTTACTGATCGATGTTTAATCTCTTCAACACTTTGTCAATGTACGAGCTCTGGGGGAGTCCAAGCAGTTTTCTAGATCTATCCCAGTAGATCCTTATTCCCAGAATAAAGACTGATCCTCCCATGTCTTTCATGGAGAATTTTAATGAAAGCCAAGCTTTCACCAATTGTAGCATGGGAATGTCATTGCCAATAAGCTATACATTATCAATGTATAAGAAAATGAAGGTCAGTGTGCTCCCACTAACCTTCTTATATACACAAGAATCATCTTCGTTTTGAATGAAATCATATTCTTTTATGATCTCATCAAAAATGTTTGTTCCAAGAACGCGATGCTTGCTTCAATCCATAAATGGATCGATTTAACTTGCAAACTTTGTTTACATGTTTTGGCACGACAAAACCGTCAGGCTGTTGCATATAAACATCCTCCAAAAGGTTTCTGTTAAGGAAAGCGGTTTTGACGTCCATCTGCCATATTTCATAATCTAAATATGTAGCAATAGCAAGCATTATCCGAATGGATTTAATCATGGCAATAGGTGAAAAAGTTTCGTCGTAATCGACACCATGTCGTTGACAATACCTTTTCGCTACAAGCCTAGCTTTGGACGTTTGTATATTTCCATCCATGTCTGTCTTCTTCTTGAAGACCCATTTACAACCAATAGACTTAATACCTTCTGGTGCATCAACCAGTGTCTAAACTTGGTTGGTATACATGGAATCCATTTCAGACTTCATGGTCTCTTGCCATAAAGCGGAGTCGATACCTTGTATCGCTTCCTCATACGTAGCCGGTTCATCATCCTCAATAAGATTAATATCTACATGAGCTGAGATCAGAAACCCATACCTCTCAGGTTGTTTCTGACTCTCTCCGACCTACGCGGTTCTTGTGTATTAGAAGATTATGTAACAGTTTCATCCCTGATGAACTGTTCGTGTTCCGTGAGGGGGTCAGTGCCAGGAACAGTATCACTCTGATTTTCATCGAGTTATATTTTCCTCCCACTTACCACTGCATCTAGGAATTCCTTTTCAAGGAAAACCACATGGAGAGTAACAAATACCTTGTTCTCTTGTGGGTTGTAGAAGTAATATCATTTGGTTTCCCTAGAATAACCTAAAAATAGGCACTTATCCGATTTAGGTTCTAGTTTGGTACCATCCAAACGTTTAACAAATGCCATGCATCCACAAATCTTCAGGAATGAGAAAATCAGTTTCTTTCTTGTCCATATTTCATATGGAGCCTGACCAACAGACTTTGACGGAACCTTATTCAAAATAAGTATTACACTGCTCAATGCGTATCCCCAGAATGAAATTGGTAGCTCAGTGCGACTCATCATTGACCTTACCATGTCCAATAAAGTTCGGTTTCTCCGTTCGGACACAACATTCAATTGAGATGTTCCGGGAGGAGTCCACTGTGAAAGAATACCATACTCTTTCAAGTAATCAAGAAACTCATTGCTTAAGTATTCTCCACCATGGTCCGACCGCAATGTTTTAATACTTTTACCGGTCTATTTTTCTACTTCATGTCGAAACTCTTTGAATTTCTCAAAAGTTTCCGACTTATGTCTCATAAGATACTCATAACCATAACACGATGCATTATCCATAAAGGTTATGAAGTATTGAAATCCACCCCTAGCCTGGCTAGACATGGGCCCATATACGTCACTATGAACGAGGGTTAACATCTCGGTAGCACATACACCTTTACCGCTAAAAGGCATTTTAGGCATTTTTCCTAATAAATAAGATTCGCAGACATCATATAAATTAGGATCAAATCTGTCCAAGTATCCACTCTTCGAAAGTGTGGATATACAAGCCTTGTTAATGTGTCCCAGACGACAATGCCACATATAAATTTCATATGTGTTACTCAATTTGAGCCTTTTGTTTGTCATGTTATATGTTTGATATTCATTTATATTCAAAATATAAAGACCATTATTAACATATGCTGTACATATCAAAATATAATCTTTATATACAAAACACCCAGTGTTCCAAAATACAAAGGTATACTCGCATTGGGTTAAACAAGATACAGAGATGATGTCCCTAGTCAAACTAGGTACGAAATAACAGTCACCTAATGTAATTACATGCCCCAAGGGCAAATTCAAAACATAGGTCCATACGGCCAAAACAGCAACTCTCGTCCCATTTCCAACTCACAAGTCGATCTCTCTTGAAGCCAGTCTTCTGTTAATCTGTAGATCTTACACATCAGTACATATGTGAGTACCACATCCAGAATCAAAAATATAATTTTTAAAACCAGTAGTGGACATGTTTATTTCAATAACAAACATATCTGAAGCCGGAACCTTGCCCGCCTTCACTTCCTTGATGTGCGTCTTGTATTCACAGCAGTCACGCTTCTAGTGACCCTGTTTGCCACATTGTATGGAGACATCTTGGGATTTATCCTTAATCTTCCAAACAAACTGTGATGATTTGGTCTTGCCCTTTTTTTTCTTCTTCTTCACACCTTCAAAAGCCTTCGGTCAAGCCTTGGCCTTCTGAGATGTCGAAGTAAGATGTGATTCGTGCTTCTTGCCCTTTAGAAGCTCTGGCTCTGCTTCTTTCAACATCGCCATCAACTCTCCAAGGGTCTACTCTTGGTTCATCATATTGTAGTTCATGATGAACCCGCCATAGTAATCAGGCAGAGACTGTAAGATAAAATCTATAAAAGTCTCGGCCTCGAAGATTATGCCCAACTGACCTAGCCGTTCAATGTCAGCAATCATCTGTGACACATAGTACTCGACAGATGTACCCTCTGACATACTCGAGCGAAAGAGCTTCTTTTGCAATTCATACTTCTGATATCTAAGGTTAGATCTGTGAAGGTCCTTCAATTTCAACATCATATTATAAGGATCCAATCCTTTATTCTGACGATGAAATTGAAGAGTCATTGTGGCAAGCATAACGGATTAAGCAGTAAATTTATCATTACGATGAGTCTTCCAAAGCACATGCTCAACTCCGTGCTCAGGCCCGAGAGGCTTCTCTATTACATAAAGTAACTTCTCAAATCTCAGGACTATCCTGATATTCATTTCTCAGTTTGGAAAATTGGAGCCGTTAAAGATATTTTCACCCATGATGATATCTCTAACGCTAATCTTTTCGGTCATCTCGATTACAATAGTCCAACTATCTAATCAACGATATCAGGTACACTCAAAATGTAATGGTTACTAGTCCAACTATATAACCAACTACAAGTGGAGTAGTGTCTTGTACAATCTAACTGTTCAAAGAAAGCAATAAAAAAATATTAGTCCAAGTAATATATTTATATAAAATGATAAACAATTAAAAAATGAGTATTAGCAAGTGTTAAACGAAATTGCAAATTTAATACTGGTCTCCCACTATTTTTCAGAGAGCCTCTAACCCTCTGTTGAGTACTCGGGAAATGCAGTTTCCTAGTGGGCTAAGATCTCATTAAATAACACACAATCTTGACTTTGGCCAACAAGTTGTATGAAACTTAACTAGGTAGATCTCTAAGATCAATTGGATTCCATCCAGTTCCTAGATCTGGTAGGTGGACCTCCAAGTCCAAGATATATATCCAATATATACTTCCTAACATTTTCCTCTGAATCAACTAAGCCTTGGCTTTGGCTCAATAAGCTTAATGATTCCAGTTAAGCGCGATCTATTGATAGTAGGAAAGCTTCGTAATCCATATCGATGTACAGAAATGACCTTGACTTTGGCCAACAAGTCACAACTGCCCAAGACATGCGATATATAACAAAGCCTTCGTGGTTTAAACACATCCGCGATGGAAAATCATCTTGACTTTGGCAAACAAATCAAAGTCAATCTTGGATCTCGAGAAATAACCACTTAATGGAAGGAAAATGCTTAATATTGGAGTTAGGGTTTTTCACGTAAATCGGCAACCAATTTATTATCTTTGATTAGGTCTTATCATACACCCTTAAACATGCATTCTAAAAGAATAATAAGGAGTGATAAAATTTAATATGATATACAGATGGATATATAATACAATTATTCTTAGAACAAATCTTCATTTATATTGAGGGGAATTAGTGAGAAGAGAAATACAAAGAGATAAGGAGGTGAAAGGCTGGACACGCAGGTCCAATTTAATAAATTCCAAATTTACAACAATTTCCAAATTGCCCCCACCCATCTAATATCCATCTGATATACATTATTCATACAAATACATCCAAGTATTCACACAAAGCATGTTGTTCAATCAATTTAATCTAATTAACTAATCTTTAATTAATGACCACCCAATGTTCATACAAGGATTTGATTTGCGCGAGTCCAACTCGTTTAAGAATAAACACTCAAAGTACGTATTCTTGAATTATATCGAACTATAATTTTAAATCAAATTTAAATTGTATCCAATACTAATTCATATTTAATTCCAAATTAAATAATTACACTTTTAATAGTGCCTTTTAGACTTGAATTCCAAATCCAATCTTAATGGGTCTCCAAGGCCCATTTAGCATCCAATGATAATTCAATTAAAGTCCAATGGGATTTCAATTAATTCTTTAGGCATGGACTTTGGCAATTATGGATCCAATCCTAAATGCCAAGGCCCAATAAGGAATTCACTCTTTTCCAAAAATCAATTTAGGCCTAATTAAAATTTTAAAGACCCAATAGTCATATTTGGACTTTATGGAAATGGTTTTAGGCCCAATTGGACCAACCCAATTGTCAGAAACCAAACTTGGCCCAACCAAGCCCATTAGCCCAAATACAACAAATTAAATTAATATATTATTCCAAATTACATATTAATCTAATTAAAGTGCAATTACCACAATTAATTAATTAATCTAATATTTCCAAAACATCAATTAATCTAATTAATCATGCTTAATTCTCAAATTCATGTCCAACACAAAATTGAGGCAAAATCAACTCATTCCAACATGCTATAACTCACGGCAATAGGCAAAAATAATATCCAATTTTGATTTCAATCTAATTAAATCAACAATCAATATTCATTTCATGCCAATAACATATCCAATTGTTAAATTTTCAAAAAATACCATGAGTGTTCTAGGGCTAGTATTCAGCTAAGGCTTAGGATTTGGGAAAATTTTTGATCCAATCAATTTCACAAATCCAATTATGCAAAAATCATATTTATCATCATCTAAGCACAACCAAACAATCAATTTCGAATTCAGACATGCTCCAAGCAAAATTCCCAATTCAAGTATATAAACCCTAGAATTTAAGATCAAGTTTAGGTGGCTCTAATACCATTTTTAGTATTTTTAGTGTTTCTAAGACATCCCAATGATCCTAAACATGATTCTAGTGTGAATAATCAAGTAAGTTGCAGAAAATACTTACAATGAATGGATGAGAAATTTCAAAAATTCTTTGATGTATGTTGAAGCTCCAAGCTTTGTTGAGTGTTTCCAATACTTGGGTGGGTTTCCCTAACACCTCATTCAACTCCTTTAAGTGCTAGCTTGTGCAATTTGTGAAGCATTTTCCCAAAGAAGAACAATGCTCACTGCAAAGAGAAAAGGAAGAGAGAAATGGTGGTTTTCAATTTTCTAAAAATTAGTGTGTTGTGTTTTCCAAAAACCAAAACTAAGTGTGTTGGAAAGAAAAATGCATTAAATGCATCCAACTACTTCCATCAACTTTGTGACAAGTGATGTAAGTTAGTGGGTCCCACCACTTTAAATTCAAAATTCAAGTTGGCTTACACAATACACTTTAGGCTCAGATTCGTTTAATACGATTAAACGAATTTTCTGTTGCGACGTAATTAAATCCAATTTAATTAAATAATAATGCCTAGCGAAATTATTACGAAAGTCGCTTACGAATTAATTCCAAATTAATTTGTTCGCTCGAATTAAAATCTAATTTTAATTTCGCATTGAAATTCAATTTTAATTAATATATCCAATACATTATTTAATCGATTAATTCCAAATTAATCACGTTCTCTCTTCTTGACGAATTTATTCACATATGAATTCTTACCACAATTAATCCCAAATTAATTTTCTCTCACTCATAATTAATCCCAGATTAATTTTGTTCGAGTCAAATGTCATCAGTGAATCTTTGGGAAGCGACCCAAGAGATCCCTGGATATATTGGCGATAAATATGGTCATCGGACTATCCGAACATGTGTGTACCTCGTACCACGTTCTTACCGATTTACAAGACATGGTTGGCTTCCAGCAAAGCATTATGCCTACCCAATTCTCCAGAAATATTCAACGAGAATATATAATCTGTATCAAGCGCAGTATATAATGTATTGTGTAATACGATCTAGTATCAGATGTCACATGCTAGGCCTAGGGCTGGAATTGTGTATGCCTCGTACGAAGTATATATCAGATCACTAGTAATAGTCTCTGTAATCGGATAATCATAACCTAGTCATACTATCTTTATAGCTACAGTATTTAAGAGTACTAGTTATGTATCCTACGTGATCATCATCTCCATATGACTGAAGTGATACTCTCATCTTTACATCACACCCAATACACTATGATTCTCAGGAAACCCAATGAGAGGCGTACACAGAACCTGTTAAAGCTCCAGACAACCAATATCAAAGTAAATTGATTGTCGTAAGTATTAGTGATGTAAGTCTCATATTAGGACCACATACACCTACCCTGATTCGGATTCCCATAGACACATAGTCATACTATCAATGGGATTCTGAGGGGTTTATCCAGAGAGAAGCTGTTCCCATTCCAACGGCTAACAGAACCTCATATCACACTTGCATAAGTATCCAATACTTAAATATATGAGAACTATGTTGTTAAGCTTCCATAGCGCGCACAAGTGTGATACTAGTCTATTCCATATTATCGATGTCCAGTCTCGATAATACTATGACTAGGGATGTTTAATGATTAAACCGTTCATGGATTAATATTGTCCTATATCTTTTTAATTCGGAACTAATCATAAGTACTTTTATCATTTATATATCCAAGTAATCCAATTACAAAATAATAAAATAGAAATTTCCTTTGTCACATAGTTAATTTATACAAAAACACAATGTTTTTTACAAATAGTGATGTTATGGGTCATAATTGTCCAACAGGACACTGTGATGTAATTGACCCTTTACATTACACTTGAAACATTGTACATCTATAGTCATAGGCACCACAGCTTCGACCACTTCTTCAACATTTTTTTCATTATCTCATTTACCCTTCCATGAATATGATGACTTTGGCAAATATCTAGAGGTCGATTTCCTTCTTAATTGCCTCTCGACCTTGATGGCCATATATAACATCTTCTCCAACTCTATATAATGATGCAACTCCACTATATTGGTTATTTCTCTATTCAATCCATTAAAAAACCTCGCCATAGTGGCCTATATATCCTCCACTATATTTGCACTAATCATAGTAGCCTTTATCTTTGTGTAATAATCCTCGACACCTATAGGTCCTTGATAAAGATTATGTAACTTTTGGTACAACTCTCGATAGTAATGGCTAGGTATAAATAGCTTCCACATAAGAGCCTTCAATTCTGACCAACTCTCAATAGGCCTCTCACGGTCCCTTCTCCTGCCAATAACTAACTAATCCCACCAAATCAGAGCATAATCCATGAACTCAATAACTGCCAATCTAAGCTTCTTACCCTCTGAATAATTATGACAGTTGAAGATTAGCTCGATTTTCTTTTCCCACTCAAGATATGCTTCTAGGTCGTTTCTTCCTTGGAATAAAGGAAATTTCATCTTAATACTCCCCAAATCTCCAACTACTCCATCCCTCACACTGTGGTATCTTCGATCATCATACCCATACCTATCTTTTTGCTTATGATCTCTATCAAGTCGCCTATCTTTCCTCTCATGCCTCCGCTCATATCTCCTATCTCGAGGCCTATATATCTCTCCCATGTCATCCATATCATCAAAACTTCTGAAGGTATTCTCATCCTCATACTCACGTTGGTGGTGGCAGCACATTTTATGGCGATGGCACTAGTGGTGGTGGTGGTTGTTCCCTCTGGACACTGCTAGGTTAAAGGCTAGCGATACCTCTTGATAAACCCTCCATAGTCTCACGTATTTTATCTTGAGAATCACGCACCTTCGCATATTCCACACTCAAATTCTCAAACTTACCCTATATTGTGGTAATTATAGTATCAATAGCAGAAATTTGGTCCACCATCTCAAGCTCAAATAAAGAGTTATCAACGATCAAAAGATGACTCAAAACGACAAGCGAAAATAAGGGAAATTAATTAGACTCACGGAAAAATTAAGATACGAAAGCTCAATGACGACTTGACTCAAGTAACTAAGACTCGACAAAAAACACAAAAATCAAATTACATGCTATGTAATTCACTCAATTTAAATGAAAATTCAATCAAATAACACATCTTTGATTAAGGAACACCAAAATAAAATCCTAGCAAAACTTAACACATAAGGTAAGTGACTAAATTTTCTTAATTTTTTTTTTGACCGACTCAAACAACAGGATTAATCAAAGAAAAAATAACGAATTTTGCATGCAAGTGACGAAACTAAGCAACTGACGAAATCAGACCTAATATGCATGCAAAGATCAAACCGAAATATGCATGCAAACTAAGCAACTTAAATGCATGCAAAGCAAAAATAAAATATTGACTGACGTGAGCATTTTAATTTGCATGCACAAAAGAAAAAATAACAAGACAACCAAAACAACGACGCAAAATGAAAAAGCAGTTAGCGAAATTGACTCAAATCAGACCTTACGATTTACGATAATATGTTTGCGAAACTGACGCAAATGTGATTGACCGAAACAAAATTAAAATAAAATAATAAAAAATAAAATAGAATATTTGATCTTGAAACCCTAAACTCCTTATACCAATTAATAAGACCCAATGCGGAAACGCAATCTCAAGAACCGCAATTTAAGTTTGTAGGAACTAGGAACAAGCCTCTCCCAATACCCTCTAAAACCTCCAAAAATCCGTGTTATTGGAGATCCTCAGCTCTTTGAAGATTATTGAATGACAAGACACGTCAGTAGAATGCCAACCATTAATAAGTGATGTCTGAATTAATGAACAAAATAAGAATTGATCACATCAATCTCTGTCCGGACTCACGTTAATTTCAGCTAGGGCCCAATGTCATATGAATTTTTTTTTCTCAAAAGAATGTTTAAATGATACATGTGGACCCTAATTTTAATATAATTAAAAGACTAAAACAATATTAATCCTAATCCCATTAAAACCCCTCCTAACGGATGCCTATATGGATAACTAAAATCAAATCTAATTGCTCACGTTAATAGTCGGGGTGGCAATTTGGATTAAGATTTGTTTATTCGTTCGATTCGATTCACTTTAAAGCGAATACAAGTAAAAAATAGATTTTGTTGACGGTGGATTTTGGTCTCAGGGTAATATGGGAATATCACCTCCGAGGGAATCCTCCTTCAACTGTGAATTTGTTTGGTTATGGGGGACCAAAAGCAAATTTAGCGGAAAACAAGAAAATACGCCAATCAGACAAGGTGATTTAACGTGGTTCGGTGGATTTTTGGGATCCGACCTACGTCCACGGGAAAGAACAGGGTGGTGCTCTTTATTATTCAATACACTTCTCAGGCCTCTCTTTCGCTCTTTACAGATTGGAACTTTACAATTCGAATCTTTCACTCTTGTGATGATTTTTTAGATGCTTTCAACCTCCCCTCCTACACTCACTCTACCCTCCTATTTATAATGGTGAAGAAACCAGATTCCTATTTGTACAAGAATTCCCAATTGGAGATGGTCTCCTTTTCTATCAGGATTCCTAGTCAAAACTATTCCTTTTCCCATAAGGATTCCTAATCAAAACTACATTTACTTCCTTTATCCTATTAGGATATTAAGTTATTACTTTACCCCATTAAAGTAGGACAACTTATCCCTTTTCTGCAAGAATAGGATGATTTATCTTCCTGAGCACGCCTCGTCATGTGCTCGGTCTTCATGTGGTCGGTCATGATAGTCCTTTGAAACGAGAGTGTTTCTGCGGTCTTATAGTGCTCGGTCATCCGAACCAAAGTGCTCGGCCATCCGAACCAAAGTGCTCGGCCATTTAGTATAAAGTGCTCGGCTCTTACCGTCAAGTTGTCGGGTCGGCTTTAACGGTCTCGATCAATGGAGTTACCCCTTTTACCCCTGTCGTGTTGTTTAAATAACATAGTGCCCGAAAAACACCATCAACATCTGTCCCCTAGTTCTCGGTAACAACGAGTTTGTGAGTTGATGCCGGGAACTATAAAAAAGATGGTGTGCTGATCGCCTTGCTGGTGGTCGCTCCAGAAATCACCGAGAAATTGTTTTTGCCATCAACTAAGTCTTCTGTTTCTATCTTCATATCCTCGATTTATTGGAGATGCTGACTCTATTCAGAAGATTCTCCACCTCAAGCAAATTGCTTACTTGGGTCGTTCCATCAAGAGATGAGGTTCCTCTTGTTGTCCAAACTAAAAAATGACTCATCCTCTGTAATATCTGTACCAGAGATTTGGGGGTCCTGACCCCTGACTGATCCAATCTCGATTGTGAGGAGAAAATTTGCCTCTGAGCTAACGATGATGTGCTCGGTGGCATGTGATCCTGTGTCTCGAGCTGTGAGAGATGCTCGGGCCTGGGGGAACGTTACGTCCCCAGTCCGAAGGACTGACTCGGTGGGACGTACCCCGACCCCGAGCTGTGAAAGGCACTTGGACCTGGGGGAATGTTACGTCCCCAGTCCGAAGGGCTGACTCGGTGGGACGTATCCCGACCCCGAGCTGAGAAAGGCACTTGGACCTGGGGGAATGTTACGTCCCCAGTCTGAAGAGCTGACTCGGTGGGACGTACCCCGACCCGAGCTGAGAAAGGCACTTGGACCTGGGGGAATGTTACGTCCCCAGTCCGAAGACCTGGGGGAATGTTACGTCCCCAGTCCAAAGGGCTGACTCGGTGGGACGTACCCCGACCCCGAGCTATGAAAGGCACTTGGACCTGAGGGAATGTTACGTCCCCAGTCCGAAGGGCTGACTCGGTGGGACGTACCCCGACCCCGAGCTGAGAAAGGCACTTGGACCTGGGGGAATGTTACGTCCCCAGTCCGAAGGCAGACTCGGTGGGACATCGCCCGACCCCGAGCTGAGAAAGCACTTGGACCTGGGGGAATGTTACGTTCCCCAGTCCAAAGGGCTGACTCGGTGGGACGTACCCCGACCCCGAGCTGTGAAAGGCGCTTGGACCTGAGGGAATGTTACGTCCCCAGTCCGAAGGGCTGACTCGGTGGGACGTACCCCGACCCCGAGCTGTGAAAGGTACTTGGACCTGGGGGAATGTTACGTCCCCAGTCCGAAGGCAGACTCGGTGGGACATCGCCCGACCCCGAGCTGTAAAAATCACTTGGTCCTGGGGGAATGTTACGTCCCCAGTCCAAGGGCAGACTCGGTGGGACATCGTCCGACCCCGAGCTGTAAAAATCACTTGGTCCTGGGGGAATGTTACGTCCCCAGTCCAAAGGGCAGACTCGGTGGGACATCGTCCGACCCCGAGGCTGTAAAAATCACTTGGTCCTGGGGGAATGTTACGTCCCCAGTCCAAAGGGCAGACTCGGTGGGACATCGCCCGACCCCGAGCTGTAAGAATCACTTGGTCCTGGGGGAATGTTACGTCCCCAGACCAATGAGCAGACTCGGTGGGACGTAACCCAACCCCGAGCTGTAACAAACATCGATCTCGACGGTACAGAGCAGCACCGAGCCGGAAAGAGACATCGGTCTCGGCGGTACAAGAGCAGACCCGAGTCGGAAAGAAATATCGGTATCGGCGGTACAAGAGCAGACCCGAGCCGTAAGAAACATCGGTCTCGGGGTACAAGAGCAGACCCGAGCCGGAAAGAAACATCGGTCTCGGCGGTACAAGAGCAGACCCGAGTCGGAAAGAAAATCGATCTCGGCGGTACAAGAGCAGACCCGAGTCGGAAAGAAATATCGGTCTCGGCGGTACAAGAGCAGACCGAGCCGTACGGAAACATCGGTCTCGGCGGTACAAGAGCAGACCCGAGCCGGAAAAAAAACATCGATCTCGGCGGTACAAGAGCAGACCTGAGTCGGAAAGAAACATCGATCTCGGCGGTACAAGAGCAGACCCGAGTCAGAAAGAAATATCGGTCTCGGCGGTACAAGAGCAGACCCGAGCCGTAAGGAAACATCGGTCTCGGCGGACAAGAGCAGACCCGAGCCGGAATAAAACATCGATCTCGGCGGTACAAGAGCAGACCCGAGTCGGAAAGAAACATCGATCTCGGCGGTACAAGAGCAGACCCGAGTCGGAAAGAAATATCGGTCTCGGCGGTACAAGAGCAGACCCGAGCCGTAAGAAACATCGGTCTCGGCGGTACAAGAGCAGACCCGAGCCGAATAAAACATCGATCTCGGCGGTACAAGAGCAGACCCGAGTCGGAAAGAACATCGATCTCGGCGGTACAAGAGCAGACCCGAGCCGTAAGGAAACATCGGTCTCGGCGGTACAAGAGCAGACCCGAGCCGGAATAAAACATCGATCTCGGCGGTACAAGAGCAGACCCGAGTCGGAAAGAAACATCGATCTCGGCGGTACAAGAGCAGACCCGAGCGGAAAGAGACATCGATCGCGCGGTACAAGAGCAGACCCGAGTCGGAAAGAGACAATCGGTCTCGGCGGTACAAGAGCAGACCCGAGCCGTAAAAGATATCAAAACCATTGTGTGGGCCATAACAAACAAGCAAAATCAAATGTCAGTCTAAGATAGAAGATGTCTTACTCACATTTTTGGGATATGTTGCCTTTCTTGCAACTCTATAAGGGTCACTACAAGCAAGGCTCTTTCTTAATACATCCTCTCTGCATCTCAGCATTCCACGCATCTGACCGGACGACTTCCGCTATCAACTTTGGTCGACCTCAAAAACCGAATGGTCTGTGTACACACTGAGATAGCCTTCTTTCACCAAGTCTTCCACCTGCTCCCGCAGGTCTCTGCACTCATTCGTGGCATGTCCCCTTACGTTATGGTAGATACAGTAAGCCCTACTATTTCCCTCCTCAATCGGGAACCTCCTCAAATAGGCTCGGCCAACAGACCTTTATCCTGGATTTCCCGAACTATCTGGGCCATAGGTTTGTTCAGGGGGGTGTATACTGTCCCCCCCGCGATATGGTTGACTTGGACAGATGAGTTTATCTTTTGAGCATGACTACTCGGAGGTGTCAGTCTGAGTTTCTTCTGCTCTGGGACTGGTCTCCTCAATTTCCAATCGAATCCCACTGATTGTCTGACCTGAGCATTTTAGTCTTTCGGGTGTCTACTCCCCGGAAAATCTTTTTCTCCTCCTCTATTAAGATAAACTTCCTGGCCAACTCCAGGGCAGTGGCATAGTCTGGTGTCTCATGGATTCTCAGGTGGGTCCAGAGTTTCCCGACCCTTAGGGCCCCTTTCAGACTTTCCAGGGCCTCTTGGGATTCGTATCCTCCGACCTCGAGCACGGTGTTGTGGTACCTTTCAATGAAGCTTTTTAGTGTTTCGTCATCTCCCTGTTTTATGAGCCTTAGTTCTCCTATTGTCTTTTTAGGGGTGCAGGCTCCTTTGAAGTGTCGGATGAATGATTTCTTAAGCTGGGAGAAGCTCTGGATGCTTCCCGGGGCCAGACTTCTATACCATAGGATGGCAGGTCCACCCAAAGTTAAGGGAAATACTTTGCATACGGCGTCGCCCGTTACCCCATGTACTTCCATTAGGAGGACAAAATTCTCAATGTGGGATTTTGGGTCGGAGTGGCCTTTGTATGGCGCTATGGTTGGCATGTTAAACCGCTTCGGGAACTGTGCTGACCTTATTTCTTCCGTAAGGGGAGACCCCTCTTCCTCGCCTCGGGTGTCTCCCGCGCCGATCTTGAGGCCTTCTCCCCATCTGGTCATCTCTTTTCTCAACCAAGACTTTATTTCACGGGCTGTGCCCCCGTGTCGCCTTCTGTGTCCTTTTGTTCGCCTGTCGTTCCGGGCGTGGCGTTCCTCCGCCCGGAAGTCTCCTGCACGTCTTCGTTGTACTTTTTATTCTCCCTCTCGGAGTTGTAAAAACTGTTGGAGGAGGGGTCGAGTGATTGTTCCTCTTCTTCTTCCCATGTGTTTTCTGAGCGCGGCTCTCTTCCTACCACTTCAGATCTTATCCCATAAGGGCCTCTCTTTCTGGGTTCCTCGTCCTCGCTTACATCCGCTGCACTTTTCCCTTTTTCCCTTTCTTTCCTTTTCTGGCCGGCCCCGGTTTCAGGTTTCTCGTTGTCCGCTCCTCCCATTCTTTCTAGTCGATCCATCATAGTCCTCATGCTATCTTCCATTCTTTTCATCCAGTCCATTGCCGGACCTCCTGGTTGGTGATCTCCGTCTTCCGCCATTTGTCTTACTACGTGAATTGCTTTTTGTTGAAGTTCCCCACAGACGGCGCCAACTGTTGACGGTGGATTTTGGTCTCAGGGTAATATGGGAATATCACCTCCGAGGGAATCCTCCTTCAACTGTGAATTTGTTTGGTTATGGGGGACCAAAAGCAAATTTAGCGAAAACAAGAAAATACGCCAATCAGACAAGGTGATTTAACGTGGTTCGGTGGATTTTTGGGATCCGACCTACGTCCACGGGAAAGAACAGGGTGGTGCTCTTTATTATTCCAATACACTTCTCAGGCCTCTCTTTCGCTCTTTACAGATTGGAACTTTACAATTCGAATCTTTCACTCTTGTGATGATTTTTTAGATGCTTTCAACCTCCCCTCCTACACTCACTCTACCCTCCTATTTATAATGGTGAAGAAACCAGATTCCTATTTGTACAAGAATTCCCAATTGGAGATGGTCTCCTTTTCCTATCAGGATTCCTAGTCAAAACTATTCCCTTTTCCCATAAGGATTCCTAATCAAAACTACATTTACTTCCTTTATCCTATTAGGATATTAAGTTATTACTTTACCCCATTAAAGTAGGACAACTTATCCCTTTTCTGCAAGAATAGGATGATTTATCTTCCTGAGCACGCCTCGTCATGTGCTCGGTCTTCATGTGGTCGGTCATGATAGTCCTTTGAACTGAGAGTGTTTCTGCCGGTCTTATAGTGCTCGGTCATCCGAACCAAAGTGCTCGGCCATCCGAACCAAAGTGCTCGGCCATTTAGTATAAAGTGCTCGGCCTCTTACCGTCAAGTTGTCGGGTCGGCTTTAACGGTCTCGATCAATGGAGTTACCCCTTTTACCCCTGTCGTGTTGTTTAAATAACATAGTGCCCGAAAAACACCATCAACAGATTTGTTTAATAAATTGGTCAATTCGATTCGATTTGTTTATTAAACGAATAGAATATGAATTCAAACTCATTGATTCGTTTATGATTCGTTTTATTATTTTCTTTTACTATTTATTGTTATTTTTCAATTAAGATTCAAGAAATTATGGTTAATTACCATAGAAAATTAATATTGTCTATATTTGATGAGATATTTTTAGTAAATATATTAATTATATTTTTCATATGCATATATTTATTAAGAATTAATGTAAATAAATTATGATAAATTATTTTAATCAAATAATATCATGACTAAATGAATATTCGTATTCGATTCGTTTATTAAACGAATCGAATACGAATCCATCATATTTTGATTCGATTCGTTTAGAATTCGATACAAATTCAATTCCTTGATCCGTTTTGCCACCCCTAATTAATAGCAACCAATTGCATGGCTCCCCTTAACGTAAAATTACATGGCTCACGTTGATGACCAACGTGCATGTCTCATTAAATAAATAATAAATAAATAACTCTAATTATACCCAACAAGACCCAATCATGGCATTTATCCTATTTAACTAACCATGTGTTTGTCCCCCAAGACAAGTAACCTAACTAATAAAAATAAATAGAAAACTAAGAAAATAACTAATGCCATATTCGGCCGACAACAAACTCTCTTGACCTTGGAGGCATCTTCTGGTAATTCTTGGATCCCTTCATGACATTACTAGGCATGATATACTTGGATCCATTTTCTCGCACTTGGCTTGATAATTTTGGGCTTGAATTTCTTCTTGGACATCTTCATAGGAACTATAGGGGGATTGGATATCGTGTTACTTTGTATGATTCCAACTAGGTCGAGTTAGAGGAGGAACTTTGGGAAGTATCATCTTTCTTGGTAGTCCAACTCAAGGAACGAATATGAGATCTTTAGTCAACCAGAATAAGAGCGTATGATACTATGATGTATGTCTTGTCTGGGGAGGGGTGTTTCTATAAAGCTAATGATTAAGGAAATAAAGCAACGATTCACATTGGTTATAGGCCTTACCAGCTGTCATAGGCCGGTGCAGTACCGGGGCAGTAACCGCCGTAGGACCATAGGCCACCAAAGATAACCGGTAAATATATTAGTATTTACTACCCCTTTAGCATAATATTTTATAAGTATCTCAAGTCTTGTGTTGATATGTTTTTTGTTCATTTTGCATATTAAAATAATATCAGGACTCAATGGGATCAAATTAGGACGAAACTGATGAAATGTGGAATAAATAGGGGCAAAATTAGAAATACAGCGCTCGTCGGAACACTGAACTTGCGCGTCTCGACGAAACTGAAGTAGAACACTTGCGCGTCACGACGCTGACTATCCAGAGAGATGCCAACTCGCATCACTTGCGCGTCGCGACACGCCCACGCGTTTTGGCCTGTGCAGGAAGTGTGTTCAAGAAGGTAAGTAATAAGTCCTCGTGGGATCGATATATTTTATATTACTTGAGCGATATGTGCGCTTGCGTAACATGTGATAATCGCGATCACATGTCAATTAGAAAAGAAAAAAAATATTAGCAAATGATAAAAGATTTTAAAGAAAAATTTGAAAAATGCCAACTACAAATTTTAAAAAAATTGCACCATAGCAGCTTATTCAATCTCCAATGGATAATCCAATCATGCTTATAATGCTTCCAAATGAAGTCATAAATTGGAAAAAGATAGGGTTATACACATACGTTTCTCTATTATCAATGACCATGGAGGTGGAATAGCAGAATTATACTAACAAAACAAACAAATACATTTAAAGAAAATATCGCAATACTCAGGGAATATATTAGAGGTGGACAGTTTGTCATTCAGAAAACAACTTCGGCTGATAATATATCTGATCCACTTATAAAGCTGATGAGCCAAGAACAAATGGAATGTCATATTGAGAAGATGGGCATTGAGTATCATAATAAATGGTTTTAGTGCAAGTGGGAGTTTGTTAGACTGTATATCTTAAAACCTGTTCTGGATATTATGATTTAAGGCATAACATTTTGTAAACATATTATTATTTATTAATAAAAGATATTTATTTTCTACACATCATTACATCCATATTTATGTGTATGTCCTGAGATATTATATCAAATGAATATCGTTAATCCAAAATATGTTTGTGATTATGAGTGTTAACGATATTTATACGAATAAGTCTCAGATTAAGTTCTTAGTAAAATATGATTATTAGACAGGATAATAATAAATCACTAGACCAATATTGTTGTGTGTCGCCTAGGTTGACATTTGATGTCAATGAAATTAATGATGAGTCTCATATCACCAGGACACAAATAATAGATATTTTCATTAGTATAATGAAATATCGAACACAGCCACGGAAGTGCGAGATCACATGCTAGTATTATCTAAGGTCATTGATCTTCGTAATAATACATTAGTGTCGTTATATCCTCTAATATGAGATCACATGTTAACTTGTATGATATTACTCATGATTCACAAGTATATTATTATTCGACTAGTCACGTCCTATGAATAAATATTAGATGGTCTTGAGCTAATAACATACGAAGTCTTGTGTGCTTCAAGAAATAATCCAATAACTTTGATAATAAAAGCTACAGATGTTCCAAGGAAATCCAAAAATATAGATACAAGTATTTGACCAAAATAGTCGATATCTTAAAGATATCAAATCCAGGAGATCGAGTTTTGAAATATGTAAAGTGGTAAGGATTTGACCTAACCATGATCCCAGACTCGATAAGAAATATTAACATCGAAAGGAATGAGATGACATCTATAACATCACTTTTTTGGAGATGCTACCGGCAGGGAATAAGCTAATTCATCCTTCTGAGCATCTTACTTTCTGACTGTTATCAACACTACAAATCTCATCTCAAATATAAACTCATGCATGGGACCATTGCCCAACTCAACAACATAAAATTCATCTCAAATGCTCATAATTGTGTACTCAATAACGATACACTATATAACTCTGTCAATGACACTTTAACTTAATACACACACAATCTCTACTTATATAAAATGTGTGATATATGACTTTACTTAGACTTTAACTGAACCGTCTCTCTCACTTGACCTGATGGACTCAAATACCCTAGTGATTGCCATCAATATCCATCCTCTATAGCTCGTCCTCTGGGTAAACCTGCAAAATAAAAAATCACTAGGAGTGGGGGGTTAGATCATTTGAACGACCTAGTGAGTGGACAGTTTTAAAAAGAAAACTAAAATACTTTATGAAACATTCATTTTTCTGAAATCAAAATCATCTCAAAGAAATCGATCATTCCTGAAAACTCTTTCTTATCTGAAAACACATCTCTTTCTGAGAAAAATCTTCTGGAAAATCCTTCTGTCTGTAAAACTCTGAGATTCTCATAAAACTGTTTCTCTTGAAAACTTTTTCATAAAAGTATCATTTTTGAAAATCATATCTCTGAAAATCATCTCTGAAAATTTGTCTCTCGAAATCTATAGAAAACCTGACGTATTGGGGTGTTACATATCGCCATCCTCCATACGCCTAAACCAGTGGTCTTGGGGCGTTATGAATCACTGTCTCCCAAACCACTGAATTAAAGCCAGGTGTGTTAATCCATGCTATCGTCATGACCCTGAAGCTAGGGTCTATGGGTGTTACGTATCGTCATTCCCCTAATCTTGATCTACATGTGCACATGTCTATACCCATCAATTTCATAAGTCACATCTAAGGTGGGTTTTCCCCCATGCATCCAAAATCATGAAAATTATACTTTCAAGTCAAAACTTCTCAAAACATTCTTATTCATAAACAACTAGAAATAAACTTGGCTAACGCCCTATGCGTTTAAAAGTAAGTCTTGATTCAAAAACAAATAAGTAAATAATAACTTTGAAAATAAAATATTCACTCACTAATTCGAAGTTTGCTGGTGATGTCTTGCGACGGTGGCGAAACCGCATCTCCTAGTGATAATCTAGAATTAGCAAAATTTGTTTCTACAATGGTTGCGAACTATATCCTTGCTTAACAAAATTTATTCTCTATTCATGATAACTCATCCTCTCTATGTTACCAAAATTTTAGGGTGGTCTAATAATTTTTACTATGCTCGTTCAAGGATCTCACAAGCTACTTCACAAAACTCCATATTCTGCCATCTTTCCAGAAAATTTTAGTGCACTAATACTTGTTGGAAAATACTTATGAGTAAGCATTTTGAGGCTCAATTTTAAGCATGGTCCACTTCATGTTAGTGGTTGTTATTGAATGATTTGGATACTCCTTCGTGCGTAGTTCGAAATGGTATATTCATATGCTTAAAATGATGCTTGGGTGAATGAGAAATTGTTGCTCAAAGTTCACCCATTGGTGTTGGAAAATAAAGGGAAATGTGCTTGTCCCATATGGGAAAGCTATAAGAGAGAAAATGCCTTTATATATAATTACTCATATGTAGATGGGTAAGTGTTGTAAGGATAGAGGCTTTCTCTACGTGCGTGCACGGAGGGTGCAAATCAAAATCTGAACATGTCTGGCTCATGTGCACTCGCGCGTCCTGCGAACATGAATGCCGGACCAAACTGTGCGGGCCCGGCCCAACCAATTTTTGCTAGTCTCTTTGTTTTCCAAACCTTTTGAAGAGTTCCATAAAATTTAATTAATTCCATTAATTAATTTGTTACTTCAATCGAAAGGTCCCTCATTAATATGATTAATGGCATACTTATCTTATTTTTTCTATATATAGCAAGCATTGTTTTCGGTTTTGATATAGAAAATAATACACAAAAAAAACACTTGGTACTTTTGCCTCGGTTTCTCTTGTTATCAGTTTTTGGAAGAGTTCAAACACTTTTGTGGTTCGTTGGTAACGGGTTTTGGTGGTGCCCATACTCGTTCGTTTTCCGTTGTATCCTGGGAAACAATCGTCTCACGTTCTACTGCACCTTCGGTAGGGGACGAATTTATTTTAAGGATATTATTGACATCAACAAGCCTCGGGAAAGAAAAGAAATGGTTCGGTTTCAGTGGTTCGGTTTCAGTGGTTCGATCAGAGGCTTCAGAAGATGGAACCGTTTTTCGGTTTCAGGGTCTGCCTCTACTCTCAGGGCCTAACGTGAGGGTTTGATTTCAGGGTTTGCCGAGAGGGTCTGCTGGGCTGAAATTAAGCCTAATTCAGTTTTCCTTGTAACTACCATAATATTTGTAATACAGTCTTAAAACAAATTCGTCTGTAGATATGGAAATTAGTCCAAACACAGTTGATCCGATTGTGGCGGCCTCTATGGCTGGCCAAAGTGTTGTGGCAGCCTCTTTAGCTGGCCAACATGCTTCAGCCTCTGGGATTAATCTGGCAGCCTCTAGGGTTGGCCAAGGTGTTGTTGCCTCTATGGCTAGTCACTTGTTGGACATGTGAGCCATGTCAATCCTGCTGCTAAAAAACCTGAAAAATTCACTGATCAGAATTTCAAAAGGTGGCAACAGAAGATGTTCTTTTACTTGACCACGTTGAACCTTTCGAAGTTCCTAAAGGAATATGCTCCTATACCCGCGGCGGGTGAGATTGATATCCAAGTAATCAGTGCAATCGATGCTTGGAAACATTCTGAATTCCTATGTAGGAATTATGTGCTGAATGGGCTAAGTTTTTTCTTGTACAGTGTGTACGCCGGAATGAAAACAGCAAAAGGGCTTTGGGAATCTTTAGATCGAAAATATAAAACTGAGGATGTCGGTACTGAGAATTTTTTCGTAGGCTGATTCCTAGATTTTAAGATGATTGATTCCAAAACTGTATTAAGCTAAGTACAAGATCTGCAGATTATTCTAGCAGAAATTCATGCTGAGGGGATGAGTTTAAGTGAAACCTTCCAAGTAGCCTCGATAATTGAGAAACTACCACCTGGTTGGAAAGATTTCAAGAATTATCTAAAGCACAAGCGAAAGAATGAGCATTGAAGACTTGGTTCTTAAGCTCAGAATTGAGGAAGATGACCAAGTATCTGAAAAGAGAGGAATATCTCATGAGGCCAAAGCAAATGTTGTTGAACATGGCCATAAGAACAAGAACCTCAAGAATAAAAGGGTCAAAGATGGGCCCTAAATGAGGAGTTTCCAAGAAATCAAAATTTCAAGGAAGATGCTTCAACTGTGACAAAATGGGTCACAAGTCTTCTGAGTGCAGACTGCCGAAGAAGAAAAAGAAGCAAGAGACTAATGTGCTGGAAAACATGACTCGCGTTGTTTCAGACATTAACCTTTCTGCTGTGATTTCTGAGGTGAATCTGGTGGGTTCTAACCCAAGAGAGTGGTGGATAGATACTGGTGCCACTCGACATGTGTGCTCGGACAAGAGCATGTTTTCTTCATTTGAGCCTGCTGGTAATGGGGAAAAAATATACATGGGAAATTCAGCAACATCTGAGATTGAAGGTCAAGGCAAGGTGATTCTGAAGATGACCTCTGGGAAAGAGGTGACTCTGAACAATGTTCTGTATATACCAGAAATACGGAAGAATCTTGTGTCTGGATCGCTTCTGAACAAGCATAGATTCCGGATGGTGTTCGAGTCTGATAAAGTAGTTTTGACTAAAAATGGGATGTATGTGGGAAAATGGTATGTAACTGATGGGCTTTTTAAGCTCAATGTAATGGTTATTAAACCCAAGAATATCAATAAAGTTAGTTCTTCTGCTTATATTGTTGAGTACTCTAATATATGGCATGGTAGATTAGGACATGTTAATTTTAATTCATTATGAAAATTAATTAACATGAATCACATTCCCAATTTTAAAATTGATAACAGACATAAGTGTGATACTTGTGTTGAGGCAAAACTAACTAGATCATCTTTTCATAGTATTAAAATAAACTCTGAACCACTTGATCTAATTCATACCGATGTATGTGATTTTAATTCAATACAATCGAGAGGTGGTAATAAATATTTTATTACCTTTATTGATAATTGCACAAGATTTTACTATGTGTATTTGATGAAAATCAAGGACGAAGCTATAGAGAAATTTGTTCTCTATAAGAATGAAGTTGAGAACCAACTGTGAGTATGTTTTTCCTTTTGAATCACTTTGTGAACAAAATAAATCATACATCAAATCACAGCTCATTATCCACCTCAATCCAATGGGATTGCAGAACGAAAGAATCGTACCTTGAAAGAGATGATGAACGCTATGTTAATCAGCTCTGGCTTACCTCAAAATATGTGGGGAGAAGCTGTTTTATCAGCTAATTACCTTTTAAATAAGGTACCACGGAAAGAAGCAGGGAAAACTCTTTATGAAATGTGGAAATGAATAGTACATTCCTATAAATTCCTCCGAGTGTGGGGGTGTCTTGCCAAAGTAGTTATTCCTCCACCTAAGAAGGTGAAGATATGACCAAAAATTGTTGATTGTGTTTTCATAGGATATGCACATAACAGTAATGCTTATCGATTTCTTGTGCATGAGTCTGATATACCAGATATTCACAAGAATACGATAATGGAGTCGAGGAATGCATCCTTTTTCGAATACGTTTTTCCTTGTAAAATAAATTCTAATTTAAATATGCACAAACGGGCACATGAGACTATCATTGAAGATAGTAAGGACCAAGAACACATGAATGTTCCAGATGATCAACGAGTTGTTGAACTTGAACCACGACGTAGCAAAAGAGCTATAACATAAAAATCATTTGGTCCAGATTTTCTGACTTTTTTGTTAGAAAATGATCCTCATAGCTATAACGAAGCTGTAAGATCAGCTGATGGTGCTTTGTGGAAAGATGCCATCAATAGTGAATTGAATCCATCTTACAAAACCACATCTGGGAGTTAGTGAATCTTCCTCCAGGATGTAAACCTTTAGGGTCCAAGTGGATTTTCAAAAAGAAAATGAAGGCAGATGGATCAATTGATAAGTACAAAACAAGACTTATAATTAAAGGTTATAGACAACGTGAAGGTCTTGATTACTTTGACACTTACTCTCCTGTAACGAGGATAAATTCCATAAGGATGATACTAGTGATTGCAGCTTTGCGCAATCTTGAGGTACATCATATGGATGTGAAAACATCATTTCTAAATGGAGATTTAGATGAAGAAATCTACATGGAACAACCTGAAGGCTTTATAGCTCCAGGATAAGAAGAGAAAGTATGTAAGTTAGTAAAATCCTTGTATAGATTGAAACAAGCTCCGAAACAATGGCATAAAAAATTTGACGACACCATGTTGTCAAATGCTTTCACAAATAATGAATGTGATAAATGTATTTATGTCAGAGAGACAGAAGTTGGCTATGTCATTTTATGTCTCTACGTTGATGACATATTGATTGTCGGGAGTAATGTTAAAATGGTGAAATCTACCAAGAATATGCTGAAATCTAAGTTTGACATGAAAGACATGGGTCTCGCAGATGTCATTCTGGGAATAAAGATCTCGAGAAGTCCAGATGGACTTATTCTTGATCAGTCGCACTATGTGGATAAGATTCTTGGTAAATTCAACAATGATGATTCTGCTGTGGCTAGAACTCCTTTAGATGTGCGTCTACACCTATCGAAGAATAGGGGAGAGAGTATATCTCAAGTAGAATACTCTAGAGTGATCGAGAATTTGATGTACTTATCGAGTTGTACCAAGCCTGATATAGCCTGTACAGTAAACAAGCTCAGCAGATATACGAGTAATCCAGAGGTTGATCACTGGAAAGCAATCGTAAGAGTACTCTAGTACTTACGTTTTACTCGTAATTATGGGTTGCACTATCATAGATATCCAACTGTAATCGAAATATACAGTGATGCTAATTGGATATCTGATATGAAAGACTCAAAGTCTACCGGTGGCTATGTGTTTACCCTAGCAGGTGCAGCTATATCATAGAAATCCTCCAAACAGACTGTGATAGCCCGATCTATAATGGAATCAGAATTCATTGCATTAGATAAGTGTGTTGAAGAAGCAGAATGGCTTCGAAATTTTCTAGAGGATATTCCAAGTTGGCCTAAGCCAGTGCCAGTAATTTGCATTCATTGCGATAGTCAATCTGCAATTGGAAGGGCACATAACAACATGTATAATGGTAAGTCTAGACATATACGTCGTAGACATAATACCGTTAGACAATTACTCTCTACTGGAGTTATTTTGATTGACTATGTAAAGTCAAAGGATAACATTACGGATCCGCTAACCAAAGGGTTAACCAGAGAGTTAGCTGAGAAATCATCGAGGGGAATGAGACTAAAGCCCGTTAGATAAATGTTTATTACGAAGGAAAACCCAACCTTATTGACTTGAGATCCCAAGATCTATGTTCAATGGGACAACCCACTCGTAATAGACATAATTGGTTCACTGTGGGGGTTACCCTCTAGTCCATTCATATGGTGAAATAAAACAGTGATGCTCATATGGATAGAGGTTAAGCAAAGGCTTTTAATGATTCTTATGCGTCAGGAATCCGAGCGGAGTATCACGAGATACTCTTAAATAAAAAATCACATATGTGAGAGAGAAGTGGGGCCACTTCAAAGGGAATTGTATGGGGCTCAATTCTTAGAAACTCTTGCAGAACCAGGTTGATGTTCATGGCCAAAATGAACAAAATAATGAGAACTTAGATATGTTAGGTACAATATCTGTGTGATATATGTTCTCCATTTACATAAACGGCAGTACAGTTCAATGACATCGCGTCCACTGTCAGCCAGTAAATGAGATATATTTCCACAATGGAAGGTTCAAAGGCTGAGGCCTATCTATCTTATGCAGGTGTTGAACCGTTGAACTCTTCTAGGTCAAAATAAAATGGTTTATAAAATAATTTTATTTGACGTTTTCGCCAATTTCATTCATGTGGGGGATTGTTGGAAAATTCTTATGAGTAAGCATTTTGAGGCTCAATTTTAAGCATGGTCCACTTCGTGTTAGTGGTTGTTATTGAGTGATTCGGATACTCCTCCGTGAGTAGTTCGAAATGGTATATTTATATGCTTAAAATGATGCTTGTGTGAATGAGAAATTGTTGCTTAAAGTTCACCCATTGGTGTTGGAAAATAAAGGGAAATGTACTTGTCCCATATGGGAAAGCTATAATAGAGAAAGTGTCTTTATATATAATTACTCATATGTAGATGGGTAAGTGTTATAAGGATAGAGGCTCTCTCTACGTGCGCGCGCAGGGGGGTGCAAATCAAAATCCGAACAAGTCTGGCTCGTGTGTACCCGCGCATCCTACGAACACGAATGCCGGACCAAACCGTGCGGGCCCGGCCCAGCCAATTTTTGCTAGTCTCTTTGTTTTCCAAACCTTTTGAAGTGTTCCATAAAAGTTAATTAATTCCATTAATTGATTTGTTACTTCAATCGAAAGGTCCCTCATTAATATGATTAATGGCATATTTATCTTAATTTTTCTATATATAACAAGCATTGTTTTCGGTTTTGATATAGAAAATAATACACACACAAAAAAAACACTTGGTACTTTTGCCTCGGTTTCTCTTTGTTGTCAGTTTTTGGAAGAGTTCAAACACTCTTGTGGTTCGTTGGTAACGGGTTTTGGCGGTGCCCACACCGGTTCATTTTCTGTTGTATCCTGGGAAACAATCGTCTCGTTCTACTGCACCTTCGGTATGTGACGAATTTGTTTTAAGGATATTGTTGACATCAACAAGCCTCGAGAAAGAAAAGCAGTGGTTCGGTTTCAATGGTTTGGTCAGAGGCTTCAGAAGGTGGAACAGTTTTTCGGTTTCAGGGTCTGCCTCTGCTCTCAGGGTCTGACGTGAGGGTCTGATTTCAGGGTTTGCCGAGAGGGTCTGCTGGGCTGAAATTAAGCCTATTCGGTTTTCCTTGTAACTACCATAATATTTGTAATACAATACTGAATTTGAAAATTCGATGTGCTTGATTGGGGTTGAATTTTGGGTTAAAATTTTAATATAATACTCACTTATATGTCTATTTTATGTCGGATTTTACGGATCGTGATTTCAATTCCTAGAACTCAAGTTATAATTTTTTCTTTATGCTTTGGTCTGTTAACACAAAACCAGTGGACTACTGCAGTGCGACCAAGTTTAAAAATTCGATGTGACTCCATCTTAAGTCTAAATTTTTTGATTTTTAGATATGTTATTTGCAATCATGTCTAGTTAACTAAAAATTTTACGGTTTGTCAATTGGATGTCTAAAATACAAGTTATAAGCACATTACTAAGACCAATCCAGGATGTCCTGTAAATTGACTTCACTGCCTAACTTGTGAGTTTTGCAGCTCTTCCAATTTTATTTACCTTAGCCATATTCTTCAGAGTTCCTATTGTCTATAACATATGATTCTTCTTTGTGTCAAATGTATCCGAATAATTATTTTGGTTCATTGGGACATTTTGTCGAACACTTGGTATGTGAAATGCCCAAATTCAACCAATTTTTAATGTTTCAATTCCTTGACCATTTCTAATACATTATACAACTTCAATCTATCTTATTCACTTTCTAATCGTTTAGATTCAGCCCTAAAATAACTAAAATTCAGTATAATCTACTATCATATTCATACACATCAAGGCTTCATCTCATGCTAATATTATCATGATAACCTCGAAAATGCATGCTACAACACTATCAGGTTACAACATACTCGAAATATATTCTAACTGGTTCATATGTTTTCCCACTTCATTTATCCAGGATGTTATTAGGCGTTTACCCATGGTTTGTAGGATATCATGTAGATGAAATATTAAAGAGTAATATCATCGCATTATTACACGATAATGAATCTAGGACGGTCGCACAAACATAGTTATCGTCTATATTATAAATTCAATTATGTTTATTAAAAATTAATAGATGATTATTTTGGCAATTAATATGAAAATTAGATTTTCAATTAAAATGAGATTTCCTAATAAGATTATGATATTCGGGATATTTCGGAAACATTAATTTGATTAATAATTCAAAATATAAAATTAAATTTGGATGTAATTATTTAAGTAAATTCTTGATGTTTATATTAAATAAATTAAATTAAATTAAATATAATTTTGATTAATTGTTAATTAAAATTAAATAAGTTAAAATTATTTAATAGTTAATTAATTAGTGAGCCAAAGTAATATTTAATCTATTGGACCTTAATTTAGTAAGCTAACACCCTAATTAGTTAAATCATATTTTAGATTAAATAAGGAAGTCTTATTTAGTTAAGTTTCCTAAACTCAATTTGAGTGAGAATCTTAAAGAGACCAAATTTGATTTGGAGATATCTTGGATTGTCCTTGTTGTATTGGGATACAAATAAGACAATTCATATGCTATATAAACAAGGGATTTTCGGCCAAGGAAAGTAAATTTCTCCCTTGGCCGAAATTCTCCTCTCGTTCTCTCTCAGTATTGTTCCAAGTTGTTCTAAGATTAATTCCAAGAAAATTTATTTTTTAAATCTTCAATCTAAATTTCAACCATTCATGTACATTTTCTTATTATTGAATTTTATTTATATTGATGAATAAAATTATTTATATGTATATTTAAATTAATAGTGATTAATTTTATTGGCATAGTTTGTTTATATCAAGAAGACATAAACATAATCCTTAAAATGATTTTATAAGAAAATTTTAAATTTCAATCACATTAATACTTCTATATTAACCCCAAAATCTTACACATTCACCCATTGAGATAAAAATGTTATAGGCAATTTGCTTTCTCCACTACACACCGTACATGGAGAGATCAAAGTTTTAAAATTTCGACAAAGAAATCTGTCATACTGTGTGAAATTTCTAGGCAAATTGTTTTCCAATACAACTGTATACGAAAAGAAATCAAAGTTATAAAATTTCCACAAAGAAACTTATTGCAATGGGTACAATTTCTATGCAATTCGCTTTCCAATATCCCACTAAACAGGGAAAGAAATCAAAATTCTAAAATTTCCACGAAGAAATTTATTGCAATGTGTGAAATTTCTTCAAACATTGATGTATAAAATAAGGTCACGTCTCCTTTTGCCAAATTGGACTCAAGAAATTGAATTGGGTGAGTGGGACAATGGCGATGTGGACATAATTACCTGATTGTTTCCTCTTTCTCTCTCTCTATATATATATAGAAGTTTGAAAATGTCAAGTTTAATGTTGTTTATGATATTAGGGCAGATGATGGTCTTGCTAATGGTGGTTGCATTGAATATATTTCACTTATTAACATATATATATATATATATATCGAAATTTTATATCTTATGACGGTAATAGACTTCCTCATTATTTTTTCAAATACGAGAATTTTAACTGTTTTGCCTTTTCGATTTTATAAGGTAAAAATATTTTTATCATTCATTTATGTTTCCAATTTTTGTTTTTGTGAGTTATCGTATTATTATGCTTTATATTTTTTTTTTTTGGTAATAATTTTGGGTTGGTTAGAGACCCGCATTTCTTTTTTTAGGTTTCTCAGGCGTTTTATTGATTAAAATTTTAATGAGACTATTATTGATTAAAATTTTAATGAGACTATTATCTTGCACATTATAAATAGCAAGCAATATAATAACATTTTCATGCACATTTCCTTTTTCTAATTGTAATTTCCATTGACTGCAATGAAACCAAACGTGGGTATTTTTGTTGGCCTTGTTTTTCTTGAGTTATATGCTATAGCTACCATGATCAACATTACTAGCTTCTGCAGTGGCACCTCTATCATTGGTTGCCTAGAAAGTGAGAGACAAGCTCTTTTAAAGCTGAAGCAAGATTTCAAAGATCCTTCAAATCGTCTTGCCTCTTGGATTGGTGATGGAGATTGTTGTAAATGGAGTGGTGTTGTTTGTAACAACTTCACTGGCCATGTCCTTCAGCTCAACCTTACAAATCCTGCTGCGGAGGAATCTGAAGATTATGACTATGAAGCTTATGAGAGGTCACAGCTGGTTGGTAAGATAAATCCATCTTTGCTTGATTTAAAGCATTTGACTCACTTGGACTTAAGCGGTAACGATTTTCAGGAAAATCATATTCCCAAATATCTTGGTTCTCTTGATAACCTAAGATACCTCAATCTCTGGGAAGCTAATTTTTCAGGAAAGATTCCTCACCAACTCGGTAACCTCTCAAATCTGCAATTTATTGATCTCAGTGGGTCTAATTATGAGTTACTACGCTGACAGTATTTCATGGCTATCTGGTCTTTCGTTGTTAGAGAATCTCCATATAAGACGGGTGAATCTCAGTAAAGCCTCTGATTCATTAATGGTAATTCACTCATCTTCTTTAAAAGTGTTAGAGTTGTCCTCCTGCAAACTCTCTCGCTTTCCTCCATTATCCTCTCCAAAATTTTCCTCCATCAACACCCTTGATCTCTCCTGAAATCGATTTCAAGGTCAAATCCCCAGTGGTGTAGGAAACCTGACGTCTCTTAGATATCTTGATTTATCTCTTAACGAGTTCAATTCTACAGTACCCGGCTGGTTGTATAAACTTAATGATCTTGAATACCTTTCTCTTAGTAGTAATAGAATGCAAGGTGCGATTTCATTGATTGGTCTAGAAAACTTGACAAATTCTATCAAAACACTCGACCTTTCTGGGAATAAAGAACTTGGAGGGAAAATCCCATCATCATTTGCAAGACTCTGTAAGTTGACATCAATTGATATCTCTTCCGTCAAATTGAGTCAAGATATATCAGAAATCTTAGATATTTTCTCGGCATGTGTTGCATATCAACTGGAGTCATTGTGGTTGAGCAGTTCTCAAATTTCTGGTCACTTGACCGATCAACTCGGGCAATTCAAAAGTCTGCAGTATCTTGACCTATCAGAAAACTCTCTTTCGGGTCCCCTTCCACCAGCTTTAGGAGAACTTTCATCTTTGACAAATCTTGGCCTTTCAAATAACACATTGAACGGTTATATTCCGTTGTCTTTGGGGAAACTCTCCCATTTGAAATATCTGGATTTTTCCAACAACAGGCTGAAGGGAACAATTTCTGAAATTCACTTCATGAATTTAACAAACTTGTCTTCGTTTGATGCAAGTGGAAACTCGTTAATTTTCAAAGTCAATCCTAATTGGGTTCCTCCTTTTCAACTCACATTACTGCGACTGAGGTCATGTCATTTAGGGCCAAAATTTCCGTTGTGGCTTCAATCACAAAGCCAATTGTTTGAATTGGATATATCCAACACAGGGATCTCAGATACCATTCCTCTTCGGTTTTGGAATTACATTTACCAGTATGGTTATTTGAATTTCTCTAGCAACCAAATCTATGGTGAGATTCCAGATTTTGACAATCCAATAATGCCTCCTAATGATAATTATCCCGAGATGATTGATCTTTCCAATAATGCTTTATCGGGATCCATTTTGCATTTCATATGTCAAGGAAAGAAAATGTTAAAGAACATCGGATTTCTCAAACTCTCAAAAAATCGTTTTTCCGGAAATATACCTGATTGTTGGATGAATTGGCCTTCCTTGATAATGCTGAATTTAGGCCACAATAACTTCACCGGTAGCCTTCCGATGTCAATGGGAACTTTAAGTTCTCTTTCGTCATTAAACCTTCGCAATAATAGCCTGTCTGGAATAATACCAATGTCATTTCAAAATTGTTCAGAATTAGAAGTACTTGACTTGGGAGAGAATGAATTTGTCGGCAACATTCCAACTTGGATGGGAGAGAGATTTTCAGAATTATTGATTCTCAATCTTCGATCAAATAAGTTTCACGGTGTTTTTCCCATTCAACTTTGTCGTCTGGGATCTCTTCAGATTTTAGATGTTGCATACAACAATCTCTCAGGGATTATACCGAGATGCATCAACAACTTTACTGCTATGGCGACAACGGATTCATCTAATCAGTTCAATTTTATAATGTATGCTTCCATGGGAGATGACGAAATTGTTGAGGATGGTTCACTTGTGATGAAAGGGTTTATGGCTGACTATAGCCCCATTCTTAATTTGGTAAGAAGCATGGATTTTTCCAAAAATAATTTCTTAGGAGAAATACCTGAAGAAGTGACAAGTCTTATAAGATTGCAATCATTGAATTTTTCCCATAATTTTTTTACTGGAAATATTCCTGAGAATATTGGTATAATGCGATCAATTGAATCTCTCGATTTTTCAATGAATCAACTTTCTGGTAAAATCCCTCAAAGTATGTCAAGTTTGTCGTTTTTGAATCACTTGAACCTATCCAACAATAACTTGACGGGGAAAATTCCTTCAAGCACTCAATTACAAAGCTTTGGTACGTCCAGTTTTGCCGGCAATGATCTCTGTGGAGTTCCACTTCCTAATTGTATTGAGAAGAGTTCTTCTGTACCTCAAGATCAAAATGAAAATGGAAACGAAGATGAAGATGAAGATGAAGTGGACTGGTTATTGTATGCAAGCATGGCACTGGGATTTGTGGTAGGATTTTGGGGTTTCATAGGCTCTTTACTTGTCAACAGAAGATGGAGGTAAGTACTGTCATTTCTTGGATGGCCTTGTAGATAAATTTGGCTACTTTGTAAGAAAATGTTACTAGACTTTTCATGTTTGAAGCTTTCTTTTTGTGTATGTTGGCTTTGTAATTTAAATGAAATAAAGGTACACAACTTTTGTGCGTTTATTTATAGCTTCTTCTTCTTGGTTAGGAAATAAAGAAATAAATAATATCTATGATTTTTTGTTGTTCAAGTTTCGAATTTTGGGGAAAATTGACATGATGATATAACTCTTTTTAATCAAGAAATCTTATATAAATTCTAGTTAATTTATTATCCACTAAGGCGACTGATATTAAAAATATCATAGACTGTTAAGATGAAACTTCATACTAACTCAAAAATCCAATAAATGATCAAGATCATTTTAACTTAAAATTTTGTTTCATAACTTTGATAATAAATAAACAAAAATATCTCCCTTGTTCACTTTCTGTATCCGTACGTAGATCCAAAAGAATTTTTCTTGTTAGAAGTACAAAAGAAAAATTCATTTTATTTGTGGATCATAACTGATTCAGTTGGTAAAATATTTTTGATGGAAAAATATAAAATTTGTTGTTCGAATAGCTCACTGAGGTGAGGTGGAAATTTGTTGTCACTAGACTGAACTAAAAAAAAATATTATTATTTTTTTTTTTATTTTCTATGAGTTTTGAGCAAAGGTGATGTTGAAAATCATCCATACATGTTGTTGTCATATCTCCTCTCTCTACTTCTTACATATCCTCTGGACCGTCATTTTATGCATAATAAACTTCATTTAGCATTCTCTTGTTGCTCATTTTCATATCTTGTTAATTTAAAACTTGTTAAATTTCTTTTGAAAGTTTGAAGGAAAATAAGCATTTCATTATTCATGGTCGGTAAAACTTGATTGATGTTCATTTTTTAAGAAACTGCGTTTTAAAAAACGAGGATATATAATTCCTCTGGTCAGAGATGAAAAATCAATAGAGCAAGGATGATGTAAAAAGTCAAATATATATATATATATATATATACTCTGAAAGTGATAACGACGAAGGAAAACAAAACAAGGACAACAATGGTGCTTGTTAGAATATTATCAAAAAGGAAACTATAATATCCATTCCTAATACAATTCCTTATTCTAGGACGATTTCCCTTTTCCATTATTAGTGTACATATTTAGGATTTCCTTACATATTTAGGATTTCTTTTCCTATTATTGATTCTTGTATGCCTATATAAAGGCTGTTGCATTGTAATTATAATTAGATTGAAATACAAAGAATATTTACATCAATCTCTAACATGGTATCAGACGAATTTTTCTCTGGGTCCTGTTAATTTTCCCGCTCCGGCCACTGCTTACAGTTACTCTGTCTGATTGTCTCATTCAGGATAATTTTTTTCCGCTGCTTTTCACCATGGACAAGTCAGACATCTCCCAACTCATTCAGATACTCCTCGATGGTCACAATTATGTTCTTTGGGCACAAGCCATGTGCAGCTTTCTCAAAGGTCGTAAACTCTGGCGTTACATTACTGGTACCCTTACTGAACCGGTTCAACATAAAACTGAGAGTGACGTTGATTTTGCTGATCGCCTTGAAGATTGGGAAAGTCAAAACCACAAGATCATTTCCTGGTTTCGCAACTCCTCTGTTCCAACCATAAGTCTTCAATTTGGTCGTTTTCACACAGCCAAATCCCTTTGGGACTTCCTTGCTCACCGATATACAGCCACAGATTTATCTTATCAGTACCAGTTGCTTTGTCGCCTCCACCAAATGCGTCAGGAACCTGACCAATCTATTACTGAATTCTATTCTCAGATGCAGTTTCTCTGGGATCAATTGGCTCTCTCTGAGCCCCATTAGGAAAATTCTGCTGATGCTGTCAAATTCACCACCTACAGAGATCGCCAAAGACTGATTCAGTTTCTCATGGCACTTGACACCAAATTTGAACCCACTCGTGCCTCCTTGCTTCATCAAACTCCACTACCCACTCTTGACTCTGCCATTGATACACTTATTTCAGAAGAAACTCGTCACTCTACTGGCCGCATACATCTTACAGAGACAAATCTTGCCACACTCTCTTCTAGTTCTTCCTCCGTGAAACCCTGCTCTTACTGCAAGTTGCCCGGGCACTTGATCCTCAAATGTCCAACACGCCATTGCAGAATATGCCGTAAGATAGGTCCTGGCCATTTTGAACGCGACTGTCCTACTCGCCACACTGCTCCCTCCTTCAAGGGTCGTCCATCTCTTTCTGCTGTAGCTTCTGATGATCAGTGTGACACTGAACAGTCTCAGCCTTCTCAGTCTATTCAGGATCTTGCCTCCCTTTTTCAATTCATAGCCTCTCAATTTGGTAACATCTCTGCTTCTTCTACTATCTCAGGTACTGTCTCTTGGTATTTCGATTCTGCTTGTTACAATCACATGACTTCCGACTCAAGTATCTTTTACTCTACATCTAGTCCATCACATCTTCCAGCTATTCAAACTGCTAATGGCTCTTTCATGACCCCCAATCATCTGGGTCACATTTCTTTTCCCCATCTCTCCGTCTCTAACACATTTCTTATACCAAAACTCGCTTTGAATCTTTTATCTGTCGGTCAATTATGTGACCTTGGTCTTAATGTCTTATTTACTGCTTCTGGTTGCTCTGTCCAGGATCCGCGGACCGGTCGGACGCTTGGGATAGGCCGTAAGAAAGGTCGTTTGTTTGAGCTCATCAGTTTTCATCTTCCTCAAAACCTTTCTCCAGGTTACTCTGCCGCTTCTACCTCACCCACTACCTCACTCAGCCTGTGGCACTCTCGGTTGGGCCATCATTCTCTTAGTCGATTACGTTTATTAGCATCTAGTGGTCATTTAGGTCATATTTCTAATAAAGATTTTGATTGTATGCCTTGTCAGTTGGGCAAACAAACTACATTATCTTTCAGTAATAGTACTTCGATTTCCTTTTCACCTTTTGATCTGGTCCATTCTGATATTTGGGGTCCATCTCCTACTCTTACTATGGGCGGTTCAAAGTATTTTGTGATTTTTATTGATGATTATCCCCGATACACTTGGCTCTATCTTATGCAACATCGCTCTGAACTTTCCTCAATTTACCAAACCTTTGTGAAAATGGTCAAGACTCAATTCAATCGACCCATTAAAACTTTCCGCACTGACAATGCCATGGAATATAAAGACTCTGATTTTCTACACTTTCTTCACCAAAATGGGACTATTTGTCACCGCTCTTGTCCCGGTACATCTCAACAAAATGGGAGAGCCGAACGCAAACACATGCATATTTTAGATACAATTCGTGCTCTTCTAATCTCTTCCTCTTGTCTTGAATGTTTCTGGGGAGAAGCTGCCCTCACTAGTGTCTACACCATCAATCGCCTTCCGTCTTCTGTTCTAGCCAATCAAACCCCTTATGAAAAATTACATGGTACATCTCCCAACTACAATATTTTTAAAGTCTTTGGTTGTGTTTGTTTCGTTCTTCTTCAGCCTCATGAACACACTAAATTAGAACCTCGGGCTCGACTATGTTGTTTCTTAGGTTATGGCATTGAACACAAAGGGTATAGGTGTTGGAATCCCATCTCCAATCGCCTCCGTATTTCTCGTCATGTCACCTTTTGGGAAAACCACATGTTTTCCTCTGTTTCCAAATTTCACTCTATCCATTCTTCGTCTCGTATCCTCTTTACAGATAGCACTCTTAATTTATTTCCCGATGAAGACTCTGATGTACCTCTCTCAAATGATCCCTCTATAGTTGATCTCCCACCGTCTGCATCGCCTGTCAGATCCCTCACAGCTACATCTAGCTCCCATGTGTCCTCTTCAGGTAATCCTCCATCTCTTCGTCGTTCTACTAGAGTGACAGAAATTCTTGTCAAACTTCGAGATTTTCATTGTTTTTCTACTACTCTCACTTAATATGAACCTCACTTTTACTCTAAGGCTAGTTCTAACCCTGTTTGGCAGCAAGCTATGACTGAAGAATTGCAGGCTCTTGAAAAAGCCCGTACATGGGACTTATTTGATCTTCCACCGGCAAAATCTGCGATTGGGTGTAAATGGATATACAAAATCAAGACAAAATCTGATGGCTCTATTGAATGATATAAGGCTTGTCTTGTTGCCAAGGGATTTTCTCAGGAATATGGAATTGATTATGAATAAACTTTTGCTCATGTTACCCGTCTGACTTCCATTCGCAGTCTTCTTGCTGTAGCTGCCTCTCGACAATGGACTTTATTTCAGATGGATGTCAAGAATGCCTTTCTTAATGGTGACATATCTTAAGAGGTTTACACGAAACCTCCACCTGGTTACCTTCATCCTCCTAATAAGGTTTGTAAACTTCGCCGGGCATTATATGGTCTTAAACAAGCTCCTTGGGCATGGTTTGAGAAATTCAGCACCATTGTTCATACACTTGGGTTCACTTCCAGTGCCTATGACTCGGCACTTTTTATTCGGCAATCTGATCATGGCTCTATTCTTCTTCTTATTCTCTATGTGGATGATATGATTATCACGGGGGATGATTCGCACGGTATCTCTGAGCTTAAGACCTCTCTTCAACAACATTTTGAGATGAAAGACCTTGGTAATCTTAGTTACTTTCTTGGGCTTGAGGTACTCTCTGATCAGACTGGCTATTATCTATCTCAGGCTAAGTACGCTTCTGACTTACTGGCTCGGGCGGGATTTACTGATTGCAAGACCATTTCTACCCCTCTGGATCCTCAAATTAAACTTGATGTCACTGATGGTACCCCTCTTCCTGATGTTACTCTTTACCGTCAGCTTGTTGGTAGCTTGGTTTATTTAACAGTTACTCGGCCTGATATTGCCTATGCGGTTAATGTTGTTAGTCAGTTTATGTCTGCCCCCCGCTCTGCTCACTATGATGCTATTCTTCATTTACTCCGCTACAACAAGGGAACGTTATTTCATGGTCTTTATTTTTCCGCTGATTCATCTCTTGAGCTACGTGCCTACTCTAATGCTAGTTGGGCCGACGATCCCGCTGATCGATGATCTACAACTGGTTTATGCCTCTTCTTAGGCGACTCCCTTATTTCTTGGCGTAGTAAGAAACAATCAGTGGTTTCTCGTTCCAGTACTGAATCTGAATATCGTGCGATTGCTGATGCTACTCAGGAAATCATTTGGCTCCGCTGGCTTCTCGGTGACATGGGTGTTCCTCAATCTCATGCTACCCATCTCTACTGTGACAACAAACGTGCCATTTATATAGCACATAATGATGTCTATCATGAACGCACGAAACACATCGAAACTGATTGTCATTTTGTTCGTCATCATATCCGTCAAAATACTATTTGACTTTGCGACATTCCTTCTGCAGAGCAGCCTGCTGATTTGTTTACCAAATCTCAGCTTCCAGGACGCTTTCGCGAGTTGGTTTCCAAACTCAAGTTTATTTCTCTTCCACCAGCTTGAGTTTGAGCGGGGGGGGGGGGGGGGGGGTGTTAAGAATATTATCAAAAAGGAAACTATAATATCCATTCCTATTACAATTCCTTATTCTAGGAAGATTTCCCTTTTCCATTATTAATGTACATATTTAGGATTTCCTTACATATTTAGGATTTCTTTTCCTATTATTGATTCTTGTATTCCTATATAAAGGCTGTTGCATTGTAATTATAATTAGATTGAAATACAAAGAATATTTACCTCAATCTCTAGCAGTGCTAATGTTGATTCCATTTCTCTGGCAGAGCACTCATTGCACTCTTTAAGCGAATACTGCATAGTACTTACCTTTGAGTCATCATTAGACGTGATTTGGTGGTGTAGGATTTAAGATCTGGTTTCAGATTTTGGGTTCGAATTCAAGATTGTGTTTCTTATAAGAATCTGAAACAATTGAAAATTTTACGTACTCTATTTAAGCGCGAATAAGATAATTTACCCACAGAATTTCCAACGTTTCAAAAGAAAAAACCTCACCCTCGAGGTCTTACAAGTTTTATCTTCAATTATTGTTTGAAGTTTCTTTAAAATAACTTGTACCCATAAAAGCATATAGTTTCCGGTATTATGCAATTTTGATTGTGGAGATTTTACTTTTAGAATTGGCTAATAACTATCAATATAATTGGGATTATCAATTTATCACTCTTTAATATGAACAAAACAATAATTTCGTTTATGATATGGAATTTTAGGATTAAATTTAGGCATGAAGTCGGGAATGAATGTAAAATGTTATATGCTTCACGTTTTAAAATACAAACTTTCTCACAACGTCAAATAGGGGATGTAGTTCAGATGGTAGAGCGCTCGCTAAAGAGGTACGGGGATCGATACCCCGCATCTCCATAATTTTTATTCTTCGTAATGAAAGCACATCTTTGACCAATTGTTTTGCATCAATCATACAAAAAGAATCTATACTTCTCATTTTTCTATAATTTTTGTACTGTTTTGGGATAATAAAATTGGATTCGTGTGTTTTACTTAGACCTGACTATTGGTTTAGTTCCGAATCGGAACCGAATCATCCGGTTCGTGATTCCACAAGAATGTGAAATCGGAATCGAACCGGATAGTTCCTTTTTTTAAATAATTTTTTAAAAATAAAAAATAAAAATGGGATTTTGGATTTTGGATTTATTTAAAAGTATTAATTTGAATTTATATTACATTAAATTAAAATAAAATAAAAGAACTTGAACTTAAATTTAAAAATTTAAATTACTTTCTTATCCTATAGGGGTGAGCGGAATTAAAGCTCACGTAATTTTATTAAATTTTGGATAGTTCTCTATTATAATTATTTACTCATCATCATAATTTGTGCCTGTTATTGATCTTTCAGCTCTCGTTTCGCTTGCACTTGCAGATGCATTATCGAAAGAAGTCTTCAAAGTCACCGGGGCATTTTCTTGTTGCCTCAGATCAGCTAAAGTCCAATCATCCACACATGTTATTGCTTCCAAAGTGCTTGGATATAATAAAGATCGTCTCGCTTCCAAAATATTGCCTCTTAAGCTGAAGGCTTGCTCAACTGCAACGATAGAAACATGTGCTGCCAACACCTCTTTAGCAATAATTGATAAAACATTATAGATATTTTGATGTCGGTTCCACCAGTCAAGTACTTGAAAATTTTTACTTACTAAACTTTCAGAAGGAAACTCGAAATTATTAGATAAAGAATTATCTAATTCCGGGTTGTTAGTCGTGCTATCCCTCTACTTTTATTTCATTGTAATAACTAACGATCATTTTTCTTTTAAATTGCAACTCCTATTAATATATTAACATCAATTTTAAATTATTTTGTTACCATCCGATTATTCTATCCACCTTAAAGACATAACAACAAAAGCATTCAAGACAAAATCAACCGTTCAGAACAATAACAAATATAAAATAAGTAAATATGGCATATTGATATCGTCTTAAAAATTATTAGAATAATTTGCATAAATAAGAAAGATATTACCGTTCACCAAGGATACAAAAAGTAAAACTGAGTTGAATCGCGGACTAGGTCACTCTCTTTAAGATGTTTCACGGCTCTGCCCAAATTTTGTGCTAGCAGTATGTCAATCCTGCCGTCTTCATGATAAAACAAGGCCAGATAAAAATTATCTCAATCGATTTTGCACAAAACCGATTGATATACTCACACATAATATAAAAAATTATTGCTCGGAATCTCTGCCTCTCGGCTCTATCAAAATGAATTCTTTTTTTTTTCAAGTTGCTCACGCTAAGGAAAAAAAAAAGAAGAAATAGCTATCGGACCTAATTTTTTCAAGTTGCTCACTTTTAGGGGGGAAAAATTGCCTCGGTTCAAAGTTGTTCACACAGTTGTGCTTTTTTTTTTTTACACACCCATGCTTACAAAAGAAAATGTTCTTTATATAAGAAAAATTTGTTGACAACATATTTTAGCAATACTGATGGTTTTATGAGCAACCATTAAGAATTTAAAATAAACGTTAATGAATTTAAATGATAAACGTTGCAAATGAAATTTTAACTTTTGCTTTTACGAAAAATTCAATAGTAATAACATATATATTCTTTCCTCTATTTATTTTTTTCAAAAAAAAATAATAGTATTTTTTCTTGGAATAAATTCTATATTAATGGTGGATTTTTGTAACTTAAGAAATCATAATAATTTGATTTTTTTAACTTCTCCCAAATAAATGTTTTGTAACTCCTCAAAACATTAAAACCAATTTTTATAAAAATTCATATTTACAACAAGAATTAAACAAACAATCTCCGACAACGATGCCAAAAAACTTATTGTGATAATTTATATCGTACCGCAAGTGTACGGTGTCAAGTTTCAGTATAAATGAGCTAAGAGTGTCGAACCCACAAGGATTGTGTTAAATTCACGCTAATTACTGCAATTGATAATCCTAATTTTATTTAGAAGATAATAATTAAGATTTAAATAAATAAATAAAATATAAAAATAATTTGATAGGAGGAACTAATACGATAGAGATTCTAAAGTCTGATTTCACCTAGTTATCCTTATGTATTCGTCATGCCAGTCAACTTGTTCAGTTGTATTATTTATAAGTCAAGCATCCTTACGTATTTACTCCCTCTCCCCAGTATCAGTGAAAATATTATCAATTACATACTTCGATATCCCTATTAAAAAATAGTAATTAACAACTTATTACACCTTGTGATTTTGTGTTAACGACTTTAAAGGAACTGTAGATTCTCCCGAAATCTATAAAATCCCTAGGTTATATTCTCCAGATCTATTTAAAATCACTCTCTCTCGAGTGATAGGTTCTAAACATGCGCCATATCAAATTGTGGCCAGTAACCAAGAAGCATTAACTCAAAAGAATACAAATAAACTGAAATATAACTTCATAACAATATTAACAATTAAAACAAAGGTTCGAGCATCAGTTACATCATTTTTCCAAAATTAAGGAGTTTGTTCATGACTGAAGATAAAAACAATAAGAACATGTCATAAATCTAATGGAAATCATTAGAGTTCTAATAAATAAACTAGAAGATAAAACTCAAATTGAATCCATTCATCTTCTATCGTCACCGCCTTCGTCTCCTCTTGTCGCTCTTCAATCCTCCTACTTGGGTCTCTCTAAAAATAAGCATTTTGTGTTTTGTACTGTGTATTAGCCTCCTCTTTGAGTTTTGAACGAGCTTATGTATTTATAATAGAGCCATGGGGTCCTTGTGCATCAAAAATCCTAAATTTAGTGTTTCTGGTCGCCGCAGGGCGCAAGAAAGTGGGCATCGCGGCGCCAAAACCTATGGATTTTCTATTGCAGGTTTCGAAGGTGCATCGCGACGCGCAGGCATGGCGCGTCGTAACGTGTTGCAGTTTCCAAGATTTATGCTTTTCGCATTTCTACTCTTCTCGTGTGCTTCTGATGCACCGTATGGTCCCAAAAAACGTATAATTGCCCCAAGATCCATGTATTAATGCTTCATACAAATAAAACATAAAAGAACTATAAAATACATTAAATGATACATAAACTAACAAAATAGTAAGCTAAGAATGCATGAATAAGTGGGTATAAACAACACTTATCACTTATCATGCCAACATCTTTATTCTATCATCATGCTTTCAAAATCCAACAAACCAATTTTTGGGTCAAGATTCCATTTTCTAGATAATTCCATGGCACTATTCATCTAGATTTTTGACTTGTATTTTTGACAAGTTTCTGTTCCAAATTTGGAAAATATTCAACATGAAAGTTGTAGGTCTCGATCTTAACCATCCGACGATATAAAATTCATAAAAATCAGTGTTTGTATGAGAAATTTATGGCCTAAATATAATGGGCTATCCAGAGTGGAATACTATACAATTTCATATCAGAATTTTGAGAAATTCACCGATTGTCCCCAAAGTCATCCCATGAATGTGTATGTACTCAAAAATAAATTTTATTATGTAATATTCATCTCAGGATGTAACAGTAGTTGAATTTTTGGTCGTTATAAATTCTCCCCCTTAAATAGGATTCGTCCTCGAATCTTTTCTGGGGCTCAACTCGCAAATTTTGTCCTGGTTGAAGATATCTGTATCTTTGCTTATCCTTATCTTCCTAAATTCCCTTTCTGATTTTCTAATCGAGATCTTAATTCTAAAACCTTTGGAAATCCTCTATCATACTTGTACATTCTACTTTCAAAGTTCGTCGACCTTTAACATAATTTCTTGAGTTCCTGACTGAAAGGTAATTCATTAATCTCTCTCCATGGTCCTCTGCTCAGTGCTCTACATTTATCGTCATACTAGCACTACCTCTATGAATTATAGGAACTTAATTTATAAACCTTCCAACTATATTCAACATCATTTATCTCAATATATCTATATGAATTATTATTTTCAAAATTTTACTATACTCGTGGTCTGTCATCTTACTTATCTTAGTTCTATTCTGATTTAAAACCCCCTAATGTCTCTTGCCATGACGACAATAATTTTCTAGCTATGTTTAGGAATCTTAGTTAGCCTTCATGTTTAAGGCATCTCTTTTGTATCCTACACTATAGCCAATAACCTTCACTTTCCATTAATTTGTATATACTTCAGGTTTTTCAACTATTCTTCATAATGTAACTTCTTGAATGACTTTATAAGATATATCCTACTAAACATCTTCTTGGCTCTAATATTAGCTGACTATATGATCTTTCTCTTTCCTCTTTACTAAGTCCTCGTTACTTATGAGCTTCTTCTTTCGAGTTTTCAAACATATAACTATTTATGGGTTTAGGACTTATTAACTAATAACTAATCTTTTCAGGTACTCTTACTGTCAATCGATGACTCTCATACTTAGGTCATTCCTTCAGGTAGTTTCTCCGATAATACTCCTTGTAAGCCTAGTTTTGTGTATTTTATGCTAGTATTAGGTACTTTTCTGCACTTTTTCTTATCTCGTATATATATTATCTCATGTATGAGGATATAGCCCAACTCATCAACCATATATGCATAATACTCTTAATACTATGTACTCTATTCAAATACACATTTCAACACTGACAATAACTTCTAGAATACAATATATATGTGACCGTTACTGCATAACATATATGTTACATGACATTCTCTGACTCTGATTGAACTGGACTTAATCACTGACTTGACCTGGTGGACCAACTCCCTAGTGACTGCCATCAGTATTCATCCTTCCGAGCTCATCCTCCAAGAACCTGCAAAATGAAACACTGGGAGTGGGGGGTTAGATCGTTGTACGATCTAATTGAATGGACAAAAACTGAAATACTATTATGAAAATGTTTGGTTCTATAACCCAAATTCAAGAAATAGCTTTATAAGAAAAATCTTTTCATGTCTAAAAACTCTAGACTCATTTCTGAAAATCTTGTCTGTAATCTCTCTGTAAAACTTATCTTTTTTTGAAAGTCTCTTATAAAACAGTGTTTCTGAAAACTTTCTTTTCTAGAAACCTTTTCTGAAATATGTATATGAAAACCATTTTGAAATCTATATTTGAATACCATTTTTGAAAACTATATCTAAAAAACCATTTTCAAAAATCGTATCGGAAAACCATTTTTGAAAACTGTAACTCAAAATCGTATCTGAAAACCATTTCTTAAAACCGGTCTTATCTCTGAAAACCTGACATATGGGGATGTTACGTATCGCCGTCCTCCCATACGCCTAACTAGAGCCAGAAGTGTAAATTTATGACATTGAGGCGTTACGTATCGTCATCCCCCAAAGCATGCCACTCTTATCCCTGAACTAGTGGACTTAGGGAGTTACGTATAGGCATCCCCCAAGCCACTGAACTGAAACTAGGGGTACAGATCTATGTTACCCACTAAGGTCTGAAATAAGGATCTAGGGGCATCTGTCATTCCTTGTCCTGAATTAGGATCTGGGGGCATTACGTATCACCGTCCCCCAAGTCCTCTACGTGTGCATATATCATCCGTCAATTCCATATCTGTATCAAGTTGCATACAGAGGTGGGTTTTTCCTTCATGCCTCAAAAATATAAAACTCATATTTTGAAAATATTTATTTTCTAAATCATTTCTCAAAACATTCAAAAAAATATAACTGATAGTGAAATTGGTTAACGCCCTAAGTACTTAAAAAGTAAGTCTTGCATCAAAACATATAAATAAAATAAACTTTAAAAAGAAAGGTCCCCTCACTTGTTTAGAATTTAACTGGCACTGATCACTCTGTCGAAGAAAATTATGATTCATGCGATGATCTACATTTGATAAACAAGATTAGATATGGACTAAGAAATGTACTACAGAATTAGGCTAAATTTACTTATTTAAGTAGTTACTATCTGTTGACAGAAGAAAGTCACCCTAGAGCGAAATCGCCCTAATACAAAGGAACAAAGAGGAAAAAGACAAAGGCAGGCAGAGCGACGAATGGAAGAGCGATCAGAGCAATCACCAGATGGTACATCGATTAGGACGATAGATGTCTCAGGACGACCGAAACAGCAATTAGAACGACAAGGGACTAAGGATGACCGAAGAGGACTCAGACCGACCGAACACATGACCCCATGATTACAGCAGTTGGGCAGTTTCCCTCCATGATCAAGTAGTTATAGCGCACAATTCAACGGTTGGAGACATGGCCATGCAATTGCAGGGAAGTTATGGACTTGGAGGCACGACCAGGCAGTTGTAGGGAAGTTAAGGATTGAAATCGTCCAAGTAGTTTAAAAATTCCACTATAAAAGACTCACTCATGTGAAGAGAAAACCCCGATCAAATGAAGACTCAAACGAGCATTTTATTTTTATCTCTTAATTTCATAACTTTAGGACTGTAATTTGTGTGCTTGCGCCCCTTGGAGGCTTATTTTCACTTAATCAAACACCCCTTGTTGGGACTTTGTCTCAGGAGGTTTGGACCTTACACGCTCTTCTTTCTTCACGCAAAAGAAGTGCGTAAACACTATCACTCTGATAGATATCATACTTATATCAAGATATAATATATGTATACGAGCTTATACGAGACCCTTAGGGTGATCTATTACATGATATGGTGAAACCGAATTGGTTTAAAACTGATTTGGGGAAGTTTTGGTCTTCGCGTCATGATGCAAAAAATCCAGAAGTGAATTCTGTAAAAAAAAAAACTTCAACTCACGTCGTGACGCGAACATTTTGGGCGTCGTGACGAGAGACCCTTTTCTAGAATTCTATGCTTGTTTCTCAAAGTTCAACTTACACCAAAAGCACCACAAACACTTCCATAATAAATTTATTGCACAAACCAACTTATTGAACTTCAAATTCACATCCTCCTCCTCATCCTCCTCCTTTTTCTTCTTCTCTCATTCACGTTTTCTTCTTCATTTCCTTTTCTAATTTATGAAATTATGAATAGCGTTCCCCTTATATATTAGGGGTTATTTGAAAATTGGACTATGAAGAAAAGTGTAGAAAAGTTGAGAAAGTTTGAGATTCTTCTAAATAAGTCTGTAGTATTGTTCATCTAGATTGTTGACTTATACTTTTGACTATCTTCTTATTTGGATTTGGAAAACTATTCAACACAAAAGGTGTAGGTCTCGATCTCATCTTTCTGATGATATATAATTCATAAAAATCGGAATTCGTATGAGAAAGCTACGGCCCAAATAAGATGGGCTGTCTGGAGTATAATATTATATAGTTTCGTATCGAAATTTCGAGGAATTCACTGATTGTCCCCAAAGCTATCCCATGAATGTTTATGTACTCAAACATAATTTTTATTATGTAATACTCGTCTCATGATGTAACAGTAATCGGATTTTCGATCGTTACAGATTACTAACGTAAAACGGTAGAACTTGAGTTTTAAAAAGGGAAAAAATGAATAAGTTTTATTTTGAAGCCTTTCTAACTCGAGCAATTAAGTCCATAGGGGTATTTTAACACTTAGTGCCCTAAGCCCAACTGGTCTGAGAGTCACTAACCCAAAGCTAATTAAATGGGTTAAGGAGAAAGCTTAAGAAAATCATACACTTTTCTTATTTCATTGAGATCTGAACAATTAAGTCCGTAGGGGTGTCTTAACACCTAGTGCCCTAAAGCCAATTGGTTTGGGAGTCACTGACCCAAAACTCGTTGTAAAGGTTGAAGATTTATTATTCAAAAAAAAAAACTATTTTTGTATTTATAAATAAACTTCCATTGTCAAGAAGGTATGAACTCTATTAAAATTTTAGGAAAAAAATATTACTATCTTTTCAACACATCCTGTGAATATTGTGGGCACAATGATTTGATTGATACTTTATTTTATGTGTATGGAATAAGGGTAAAAAGTACAGGAGCATTTACTTATTTGATTATTTAGAAAGAAATAAAACAACTACTAACTTGGATAAGAATTTATCTTTTTAATTTTCGCTTAAATTAATAGGGACCAGTAATAAACTGGTTGGGATGCGTGATGAACATTAAAAAGTGTACACTTAATAAAATAGAAACTAATCATTTTACACTTATAATTTCATTAATCCCCTTAATTTAGTACATTGGTTAAAAAAAATTATATTTATGTTTTATTACGATTTTTATTTAGTACATTTGTTAAAAAAATAATTATATTTATGTTTTATTGCGATTTTTATTTACTGTGTAGGTAAAATACTGCTACGAAAGCTCAACGGGAAAAATGGATATGAGATCTTAATTCTAGGACCCAGAAAACCCAAAAAGAACATGACATCTAGATTTGATTCGGACTTGGAAACATTCATCGTGTTTAGATTGACAATAAAATGAGCTTATAATGTATTAAGCCACATATGTTGTTGTTGTTGGTGGTGGTGGTGGTGCTGTTATTATCATCATCATCATCATCATCATCATCTTATTATTATAAAGAATAAAAAACAAAACAGAAAAGGACAAAAGAATAAAAAACAAAACAAAAAGCCAAAAGAATAAAAACAAACACAAAAAGACAAAACAAAAAAACAAAAATAAAAATAAAAAATTATTTGCAAATTGCTTTCCACTTTCGATGGAAAGCAATTGCAAAATGAATTTGCATGTTCAAATAGAGGTACAAATTTCCACACGTCTATCTAACAAATCGTGGAATATGCTCTTGTGTGTATTTTTTATAATAAAAATATAATATAAATAAAATCACCTATATTTTCATAACACTAGTTTCACCCTTTACCCCAGCATGATAAAAATTAGTAGAACAAGATATAAAAAAACACTCATAATTTTATTTATAAGATAAATAAATTTGTACCTCTAGCTGTGTTTTTATTTATATCTTGTTCTATTAATTTTTATCATGCTGGGGTAAATGGTGAAACTAGTGTTATGAAAATATAGGTGATTTTATTTATATTATATTTTATACATTGGTATAATTTCTTAAATAAAATTAATACTCTTTCAAGTTTATTTAGAATGCTTGACTAGCTACAGACAGTCCCTGATTGGCATAGATAATACTTGAATCTCATAATTGAGATAGAGTGGACTGTCAAAGATCTGGATTATTTATTGACAAATTTTATTACAGTCTATATGAATGGTTTTATTTATCTGACATAATTAAGTACTTAACTGAACTTGTTATAGATAAAAATTATCACTATTTTTATGGCTGGTTTTATTTATTTGACATAATTAAGAACCTCGTTGGACTTGTTATAGATAAAAATTATCATCGCATCTATAGATGATTTTATTTATTTTTTGGCATAATTAATTCCTGAACTAATTAATTGGATAATATTGACAATTTGTATATTATAAAAAGTAAGATTTCTAAATTTGAAATATTAAAAATGGATCATTTAGCCCCAATATTTTATTTTATTTTATTTTATAGTTGCAGCCTAATTTAAAATTTTCAATCACTTCAAAAAAATCAAGCCTTTTTATATTTATTAGAATTATTATTTTATCTTATTAAATCTAATCCATGTGGATCAATCCCAGACTTACTGGGTTATTTTATTACTTTGACACTCTTATACTTGGGAGTAAAGAACCATTTTTGAGCGTGTCAAATTTTTGATGCCGTTGTCGGGGAATAAAATTTAATAGATATAGTAATAATTTAACATTACTGTATTTTTTTCCACTTTGTGTATTTTGTAAAAAAAAAAATAATAATAATTACAACACTTTGCTAAATTATAGTCTCGATAATCTAATTTTAAAAAACCATGTTTGCCAATTTATAAGAAAATTGGATGTTAAGCATGTCCTTGACCCATAGAAGGCATTCAAGTCGTTACTGGAAGTAAAACCAGAGGAAGATGTGAGCCACAATCACAAATAGATTTCGATTTACAATTTTGATTTTTTTTTAAAGTTATCACATTTCTTTTTAGTAGCAATGTTGTAGATTTCATTGTCAATACCTCACGAATCAGGTGATGTCTTTTAAACTATACTTCTTCTTATTCAGATAATAGGCAACTGACCGGCGTTGTCACACGCGTATAACGCAAGCATACGTATCGTTCAAGTAGTATAAAAAATATTAATCCCACGAGGACTTAATACCTAGCTATTAATTTTATGAGGCCAAATAATTACTAATATATAACAGATTGATTGATTGACTAGGTGGTGACTTTAAACTTAAAAATAAGTAAATAAAATTACGCGAAAATAGGGTGAGGAAAATTCAAATTTATAAAACTAACCAGGGTTGTGAATTCTTCCAATATCTTTTAAAATATGAAGTGGTTATTTCACGTTTGTGCAATATATTGGTTTATTAACCTAGAACATGAAAATATATAAAAGTCTCTTCTGATGGTCAGCTGCAAATACCCAATGTAACTCAATTAATCATATTCCTATGTCAACCAAGTTACCTGAATTCATTAAGATTAAGTTCCAATTATGGTTACCCCCGCCCGACATGTATATTCCTATCTTATAAGGAAATCTATTAAAGGGTTATCTATCCTCAAGGAAGATCGTGGGCTATTAAGTCTAGGGTTTTAAACCTAAAATCTCTTTTCTAAGTTCATTTTAAGTTTACCAATACAATCTTATTAATGGCCAGTTAATAAGAAGCATTAAGACTAAGGCTCAATAAATAAACATTTATATTACCCAAACTGTAAAACAACCCCTTATTAACCGGTGATATTGGAATTCATCACAACCCCAAATAATGGGCTTAGCTACGATATATATATATATATATATATATAAGTCTAATAAAAGCTTAAATAAAATAAAAGATAAAAAGTAAATGTTGGAAATTAAAAAAAGTAAATGCTGGAAATTAAAAATATAAAAGTACAATAAAAGAAAATGTCGGGGGTTAGAGGATCCACTTTTAATATTTTAAAATTAGAAATCTCTTTTATTCTCAATGTTTACCGATTAATTAACCAGACCATAAAGGCGATAATTTCATTTGTCTCAATTAAATCCAACAGACCATATAAGCAGTAATAAGGTTATTACCTAAACCGACCATATAGGCGGAAACTACGTCAGAAATGAAAAACCGACCATATAAGCGGTAAATAAGGTTGTCACCTAAACCGACCATATAGGCGGTAACTAATTAATCCAAATTTTAATTAAAATAAGGGAGATTAATCTAATTCATTATATTAAAAGTCTCACATTTTCACCCAGTAGAATGAGAGTACCTGATCACACTGTAAAAGAAAACACACAAAATTTTATTAATTAAATAAAAAGAAAATACAAGAAAACTGAAATAAATATACAATACACTTTTCTTTAGGTTTTCATGGAGAAATTCCTCCAAAGAAAGCATGAAAAAACTACAAAGTTTAGCTTGGTATTTATAGGAAAATCTAAAGGTTTCCACTAATTTCTCCACCAATTGCTCCACCAAACATGGTACCAAACATGACATCAAACATGGCACCAAAAATGGCATAAAAAATGGCACCAAATCCTCCACCAAACATGGAAGTATGTTTGGTGGAATTTTGACAATTTTTACTTTTTTTATTTTATTTTATATTTTGAAAATCACTATAGTAATTACACAAAATTAACTAGATTATTCATCAATTTTGGCCTTCTAAACTTCAGAATTAGAAAATATTTAAATCTTCAAAGTTGTAGATCTTTGTGTCTTCTTTAATCTGCCACTTGAATCAGCTTAATTGGATATCAGATGAAAAATTTATGGCCAAAATACCAAACTTGCACAAAAATGAAATTTAGGACTGCACTTCGTGACGCGTATAGTAAATTTCCGTTTTCGCCATTTTTTTTTCCGGATTTCATCATTTTATCCCCGAGTTGATTCTATTAAATCCCGATACTTTATTGATCTACGAAACACATCAAAACATTCATCAGACCCGAGAAACTAAACAAAATATTAGGTAAAAGGGGTGGTAAATATTGACATATTTTCCGCTCATCACACCCTCAAACCTAACATTTTTCTAGTCCTCGAGTAAAACAACAAAATAAAACATAAGAAACAATTAAACTAAGCCACTTTCATAGGGATCACAGTTGCATTTAGCGTACGCAACAAGCCTTTAAACCCCTAGGTATCCCTAGTGGACGAGTTGTAGTCTCGTGAGGGTTTACAGCCACGATACCCACAAATGTCTTATAAGAGTCAAAAGATAGTAAAACTAATGCACAAAAAAGCAAAAAGATAAGAGAAAAAAGAATAAAGAAGTTAGTGAGTAAACATGTGAAACTTCTTATCCAAGTCAATAATTATTTTGTTTCTTTCTAAATTACCAAATAAGTGAATTCTCCGATTATTTTTACCATTCTCCATATACACAGCCAACAAAATATTAATCAACTCATTTTGCCCATAATAGTCACAAGTGCAGTTCAAAAGAGAGTAATATTTTTTTTTCCTAAAGTTTATCAGAATTTACACCTTTTTTTAAGCAATATAATAATTTTTCTAATAATTTTTTTTTATTTTTTTTATTTATATACAATATCATCCATCTATGTAGCGAGCTTTGGGCTAGTGACTCCCAAATCAGTTGCCTTTAGAGCATTAGGTGTTAAGACACCCCTATGAACTTAATTACTCAGACTTCAGGTATATATATTTTTTGCAACATCTTCGATCCATATAGCGAGCTTTGGGCCAATGACTCCCAAACTAGTTGGTTTTAGGGCTCTAGGTGTTAAAACACCCTTACAGACTTAATAATTCGGATCTCGGACCTTTTTTTTATCCCATCACTTTTTTAAGATACTTCCTCCAATACAAACTCGTCAATTACTACTAATGTCCGTATATTACCATATATGTTGATAAAACCTACCAACTAAGCATATGAATATTCATTTTAGTCAGTTTTATGGAGAATTCACAAATTAAATAATTCAAAAGGAAATAAACAAAAATTAACTTGTTTCGAAATATGTTTGAGATACGTATCAGGAGTGGAAACTCCTTACACAACTATCTCTTACCAATTTCACCTGATTAATCAAGTTAAAAACACAAAAACACAAAATATTTTTTTGATTTTTGTAAAATTTTTCAATTTTTTTATATTTTTCGAAAAAATTTAGACTATAAATAACATAATAAAAATAAGATACTTTTAACTATTCCCCTCCCCCAAGACTAAATGATACATTGTCTCCAATGTCTTAAACAATAGAAGAAGAGTTTAGAAAACAGGTATTGTTTTCTGGTTTAAAACCAACACTAGTACCGTAAAACACACAGATGTTTTCAACTCGTCTTCTTGAAGTGGCTTCAATTTTTATCTGGATGCCTTCAAAAGTACAATGATTAATTGAATTTATAACACCTGAAAAGGGTGAGTAAAAATAATAGCACTAGTACCTGCCAAATGATAATTATTAGTTAAATAGTAAAATAAATCGTGATAGTAAAAGGTATGGATCCTGTCGGAGAAAATAAAAGAAAATAACAAGATAAATCACAATTATTAGGAAAAGACAAAGAGATATAATATTTACAAGAGAGGTAGCGGCTTGATTGACATCTATGAGTCAGGGACAAGCTTCCCATCCAATTTTCTTATAAATTGGCAAACAGGGTCTTTTTGAGTCAGATTCCCGAGACTTAACTATTGTCTTTCTTTACGAAATTGTGTATTGACCGGTGCATTCACATGCGTATAACGCAAGCGCACGTATCGTTCAAGTAGTATAAAAATATCAATCCCACGGGGACTTAATTCCTACTGTTGTTATTAATTATTGATACTATTTATTTACAGGTATCTAATTAGGGGAGAAGAGGATGATTGCTTTTGGTTGGTTGAAAGTGGATTTGCTTAAATAAACTAAAATAAAGACACAAAAGAAAAAAGACACAAAAGAAAATACTAAAGAAAAAAGAAGAAAAGACTCAAAGATCTAGGGTCGTGACTCCACACAATATTATTAAAAAGATGAATTGACTCTCTTATTTATGTGTAATAAATTAATTTTTTAACCTGGAACACGATGATATGCAAAAGCCTCTTCTGATGGTCAGACGCAAATACCCAGTATAACCCAATTGAACCATATTCCTATGTCAACCACATTACCTGGATTCATTAAGACCAAGTTCCAATTATGGCTACCCCCGCCCGACAGGTATATTCCTATCATGTAAGGAAATCTATTAAAGGGTTATCTATCCTCAAGGAAGATCGTGGGCTATTGAATCTAAGGCTGAAACCTAAAATCCTTATGTCTAGTTCATTTTAAGTTTTACCCCATCAATCTTATTAATGACCAGTTAACAAGACGCATTAAGCTTAAGACTCAATAAACAAACTAAAGAACTACCCATAAAAAGAAAATCAATTATTAACTGTGGATATTATGTTTCATCACTTCCCTAGAATAAAAATAAAATGATGGGGTTGGGGATCCACTTTTACTATTTATAATTTAGAAATCTCCCTTATTATAATATAAAATTTAACGGTGATAGCCAACCAGCTATATAGCTTTTGTGTCGCATTTTTAGTGGCGAAATAGTGGCGAATTTATATTTCACCACTAATAGTTTTAGTGGCGAAATAATAGCTTTTAGTGGCGTAAAAGTCATTTTTGTTGTAGTGTATGTAGGCGGTATTCCTTATTAAGTCAGATTTAAATTAAGTCCAACCAGCCATAAAGGCGGTAATAGTATTTGAACATAAACCAGCCATATAGGGGGTATCTAATTATGTCAAATAAATAAAACCAGCCATTAAGGTGATAATTCCTTTTAGTGAATAATAAATTTTATATTATAATTAAGGGAGATTAATCTAAATTAAAATATTAAAAGCTTCACCCTTCCCCCAGCGAAAATTTAACTACTGAACATAAAAAGAAAGGAATAGAAGAAGAGAACTACTGCTGAAAATTAAAATACATAAATTAAAATACTAAAAAATAAACACACAAGATGCAATTCTTAAATCCCTTACAAAAACCTAAGGAAAGCATGAGAATTACAAATGAAATGGCTTGATATTTATAGAAAAACCTAAAGGCTTGCACCAATTTCTCCACCAATTGCTCCACAAATTGCTCCACCAAACACTACACCAAACATGCCACAAGACATGGCATCAAACGGCACCAAACATGCAAGCATGTTTGGTGGAAGTTTGACAATTTTTATTTTTTTATTTTATTAATTTTATTTTACATTTTGAAAATGACTATAGTAAATACACAAAATATACTGGATTGTTCATCAATTTCGGCCTTCCAAACTTCAGAATTCGAAAATATTGACTTTCAAAGTTGTAGATCTTCGAGTCTTCTTTAATTTGCAACTTGAATCAGCTCAATCGGACATCGGACGAAAAATTTATGGCCAAAATACGAAGGTTGCGCAAAACATGAAATTTTGACTGCACTTCGTGACGCGTATAGTAAATTTCCGTTTTTGCCATTTTTTTGCTCCGAATTTTATCGTTTTAGCCCCAAGTTGATTCCATTAAAGCCTAATACTTTATTTATCTATAAAACACATAAAACACATCAAAACATTCATCAAACTCGAGAAACTAAACAAAATATTAGGTAAAATGGGCGGTAAATATTGATATATTTTCCGCTCATCACACCCCCAAACCTAACATTTTGCTAGTCCTCGAGCAAAACAGCAAAATAAAATACAAGAAACAATTAAAATTAAACTAACTACTTTCGTAGGGATCACGGTTGCATTTAGCATATGCAACAAGCCTTTAAACCCTTAGGTGTCCCTAGTGGACGAGTTGTAGTCTCATGAGGGTTTACATCAATGATACCCACAAACATTTTACAAAATTAAAAAAGTAGTAAAACTAATGCACACAAAAGCAAAAATACAAGAGAAAAGAGATTAAAAAGTTAGTGACTAAACATGTGAAACTTCTACTCCAAGTTAGTAGTTGTTTTGTTTCTTTCTAAATTACCGAATAAGTAAATTCTCCTATTATAATTACCATTCTCCATATACACAGCCAATAAAATATTAATCAATTCATTTTTGCCCACAACAGTCACAAGTGTAGTTGATGAGAGAGTAATATTTTTGTCCTAAAGTTCTATCAGATTTCACACCTTTTTGTAGCAATGGAATAATTTTTCTGATTTTTCTGATTTTTTCTTTCTTTTTCTGATTTTATATTTTATTTATATACAATATCTTTCGTCTATGTAGCGAGCTTTGGGTCGGTGGCTCCCAAACCAGTTGGCTTTAGGGCACCAGGTGTTAAGACACCCCTACGGACTTAATTACTCAGACTTCAAATATATATATATTTATTTATTTATTTATTTTTTGCAACATCTTCGATCCATGTAGCGAGCTTGGGCCAGTGACTCCCAAACCAGTTGGCTTTAGGGCACTAGGTGTTAAAACACCCCTACGGACTTAAGAGGCGTTGAATAAATTTGGATCTTAACAGGTATTGCTGCTGCTACGTATTCTGGTTTAAAACCAACACTAGTACCGTAAAACACACAGATGTTTTCAACTCGTCTTCTTGAAGTGGCTTCAATTTTTATCTGGATGCCTTCAAAAGTACAATGATTAATTGATTTTATAACACCTGAAAAGGGTGAGAAAAAATAATAGCACTAGTACCTGCCAAATGATAATTATTAGTTAAACAGTAAAATAAATCGTGATAGTAAAAAAGGTATGGATCCTGTCGGAGAAAATAAAAGAAAATAACAAGATAAATCACAATTATTAGGAAAAGACAAAGAGATATAATATTTACAAGAGAAGTAGCGACTTGATTGACATCTATGCGTCAGGGACAAGCTTCCCATCCAATTTTCTTATAAATTGGCAAACAGGGTCTTTTTGAGTCAGATTCCCGAGACTTAAATGTTGTCTTTCTTTACGAAATTGTGTATTGACCGGTGCATTCACATGCGTATAACGCAAGCGCACGTATCGTTCAAGTAGTATAAAAATATCAATCCCACAGGGACTTAATTCCTAATTTTTTTATTAATTATTGATACTATTTATTTACATGTATCTAATTAGGGGAGAAGAGGATGATTGCTTTTGGTTGGTTGAAAGTGGATTTGCTTAAATAAACTAAAATAAAGACACAAAAGAAAAAAGACACAAAAGAAAATACTAAAGAAAATAGAAGAAAAGACTCAAAGATCTAGGGTCGTGACTCCACACAATATTATTAAAAAGATGAATTGACTCTCTTATTTATGTGTAATAAATTAATTTGTTAACCTGGAACACGATGATATGCAAAAGCCTCTTCCGATGGTCAGACGCAAATACCCAGTATAACCCAATTGAACCATATTCCTATGTCAACCACATTACCTGGATTCAATAAGACCAAGTTCCAATTATGGTTACCCCCGCCCGACAGGTATATTCCTATCCTGTAAGGAAATCTATTAAAGGGTTATCTATCCTCAAGGAAGATCGTGGGCTATTGAATCTAAGGCTGAAACCTAAAATCCTTATGTCTAGTTCATTTTAAGTTTTACCCCATCAATCTTATTAATGACCAGTTAACAAGACGCATTAAGCTTAAGACTCAATAAACAAACTAAAGAACTACCCATAAAAAGAAAATCAATTATTAAGTGTGGATATTGTGTTTCATCACTTCCCTAGAATAAAAATAAAATGCTGGGGTTGGGGATCCACTTTTACTATTTATAATTTAGAAATCTCCCTTATTATAATATAGAATTTAACGGTGATAGCCAACCAGCCATGTAGGCGGTATTCCTTATTAAGTCAGATTTAAATTAAGTCCAACCAGCCATAAAGGCGGTAATAGTATTTGAACATAAACCAGCCACATAGGGGGTATCTAATTATGTCAAATAAATAAAACCAGCCATTAAAGTGATAATTCCTTTTAGTGAATAATAAATTTTATATTATAATTAAGGGAGATTAATCTAAATTAAAATATTAAAAGCTTCACCCTTCCCCCAGCGAAAATTTAACTACTGAACATAAAAATAAAGGAATAGAAGAAGAGAACTACTGCTGAAAATTAAAATACATAAATTAAAATACTAAAAAATAAACACACAAGATGAAATCCTTAAATTCCTGACAAAACCTAAGGAAAGCATGAGAATTACAAATGAAATGGCTTGGTATTTATAGAAAAACCTAAAGGCTTGCACCAATTTCTCCACCAATTGCTCCACAAATTGCTCCACCAAACATGCCACAAGACATGGCATCAAACATGGCACCAAACATGCAAGCATGTTTGGTGGAAGTTTGACAATTTTTATTTTTTTTATTTATTAATTTTATTTTACATTTTGAAAATGACTATAGTAAATACACAAAATATACTGGATTGTTCATCAATTTCGTCCTTCCAAACTTCAGAATTCGAAAATATTGACTTTTAAAATTGTAGATCTTCGAGTCTTCTTTAATCTGCAACTTGAATCAGCTCAATCGGGCATCGGACGAAAAATTTATGGCCAAAATACGAAGGTTGCGCAAAACATGAAATTTTGACTGCACTTCGTGACGCGTATAGTAAATTTCCGTTTTCGCCATTTTTTTGCTCCGAATTTTATCGTTTTAGCCCCAAGTTGATTCCATTAAAGCCCAATACTTTATTTATCTGTAAAACCCATAAAACACATCAAAACGTTCATCAAACTCGAGAAACTAAACAAAATATTAGGTAAAATGGGCGGTAAATATTGATATATTTTCCGCTCATCACACCCCCAAACCTAACATTTTGCTAGTCCTCGAGCAAAACAGAAAAATAAAATACAAGAAACAATTAAAATTAAACTAACTACTTTCGTAGGGATCACGGTTGCATTTAGCATATGCAACAAGCCTTTAAACCCTTAGGTGTCCCTAGTGGACGAGTTGTAGTCTCATGAGGGTTTACATCAATGATACCCACAAACATTTTACAAAATTAAAAAAGTAGTAAAACTAATGCACACAAAAGCAAAAAGACAAGAGAAAAGAGATTAAAAAAGTTAGTGACTAAACATGTGAAACTTCTACTCCAAGTTAGTAGTTGTTTTGTTTCTTTCTAAATTACCGAATAAGTAAATTCTCCTATTATAATTACCATTCTCCATATACACAGCCAATAAAATATTAATCAATTCATTTTTGCCCACAACAGTCACAAGTGTAGTTGATAAGAGAGTAATATTTTTGTCCTAAAGTTCTATCAGATTTCACACCTTTTTGTAGCAATGGAATAATTTTTCTGATTTTTCTCTGATTTTTTCTTTCTTTTTCTGATTTTATATTTTATTTATATACAATATCTTCCGTCTATGTAGCGAGCTTGGGTCGGTGGCTCCCAAACCAGTTGGCTTTAGGGCACCAGGTGTTAAGACACCCCTACGGACTTAATTACTCAGACTTCAAATATATATATATATATATATATATATATATATTTATTTATTTATTTTTTGCAACATCTTCGATCCATGTAGCGAGCTTTGGGCCAGTGACTCCCAAACCAGTTGGCTTTAGGGCACTAGGTGTTAAAACACCCCTACGGACTTAATAACTCGGATGTTTTTTTTTCTCATTTTTTTTACTCCATTGCCATTTATAGATGCTTCCTCCAATTAAACTAGAGCACTGAATATTACAAACTTTTCAATTACAACTCATGTCCGTATGTTACTATGCATATTGATAATTACTGTCAACTGAGCATATGAAGATCCATTTTAGTCCGTTTTATGGAGAATTCACAAATTAAATAATTTAAAAGGAAATAAACAAAAATTAACTTGTTTCGAAAATGGGTTGAAATACGTATCAGGAGTGGGAACTCATTACATAACTATTTCTCACCAATTTCACCTTTTTAGTCAAAATAAAAACGAAAAATATTTTTGTAATTTTTGAAAATTTTCATTTTTTTTGGATTTTTCGAAAAATTTTGACTAAAAATAAAACAAAAAGAAAAAAAAATACAAATTAACTAATTCCCTCCCCCAAACCTAAATGAGACATTGTCCCCAATGTCTAAAACAGTAGAAGAAGAGATTAGGAAACCGTACCTGGTTAGCTGGAAATCTATGAAAAACTACCGATTAAGATCTATGTCCAATTTACGCTTCATACCACGATCGTTGTCTGACCAGTCCAACTTAGAGAGAATGGGGTCGATTTTTGGTTCAAAGGCTATGATTTGATCAATTAATTCATCGGCCTTTGTCACAGTCAGGAAAATATCTTGTACGGATTTGTTTACAAATTCCTATTTTTTGGCTTCCGCAAGAAATGCAAACAGAAAATCGAAGAAATGCTCAATGTTAAGTAAACCAATGGGCTTCCGATGAATATTCAAGTGCGCCTATGATGCCACAATGAAAATTTCTTTAAATGTTCCGAGCCCGCCTGGTAATACAATGAAAGCGTCAGCAGTATTGACCATTTCACGGAGCTGTTCAGACATACTCGATACAATGCGCTCATCTACGTTTGTTTGTCCAATTAAGTGCTCGTCCGCCAAAGGTTTTGGAATGATTCCCAAAACATGACTGCCACCTTCCTGAACGGCTTTTGAAATGCTTCCCATTAATCCACAATTACCACCGCCATATACTAGGTGCATATTACGTTCTGTCATGACTCGCCCCAATTCCTTCGCAGCCTCAATGAACTCTGGTTTATTACCAGAATTGGATCCACAGAAAACACAAATTCGCTTGATTCGCTGCTGTGAAGTTGCTTCCATTTTCTCTCTCTTATTTGGATGTATATCTGGATGTGTTGAAGAGAGAAATGTAGAGCTGAATTTATAGAATCCTGAAAATGGGTAAGTAATAGTAGCACTAGTATCTTCCAAAGGACGATTGTTAGCTAAACAATAAAATAAATCGTGAAAAGTCAAAAAGTTTAGATCTTGTCGAAGAAAATAATGGAAATAAATTAGAAAAGCAAACCAGAGCAATTATTAAGGTAACAGAATTGTGTACGCAATACGCCACTCATCTGGTATATAAATCCATTATGATGCGTCTCAAGAATTCATTCTTTACTCAGCCATCACAAATGAATTAACTCTTGTCTCCGTGATTGCCAAACACCATTCCTTCTATCTTAAAATGCTCAGTTTGTACTTTTCCCTACATAAATAACACACAAAATCAAAAACTCTACAAAATATATACATAAAAAAATGAAAACAAAAATGAAAACAAAATTGCATGGGTTGCCTCATTGTTAGCGCTAAATTTTTCGTCTTCAGCCAGACGTGACTGAAATCTATCTGTCAAGGAGGTTTTAGCATCGTTTTGGATGTCCGATTAAAGACAATCCCATGAGCGTTGCTTTTGAAGGTTCTCTTCCAACGGTAAGAAGGCAAAAACAATTTTCTCTCATTCTGTGCTTGTGCCACCTTTTTATTCTTTGTTACTCCAGTGGTTCCTGAAAAGAAAGAAAGAAAATCAGGAGGTCTCGTTTGGTGCTTGACTTGGAATGGGATTTCCATTCTGTCAAGTTTCTGGGTGATGTCTTTGATTTGTACTCCCAAAAACAATGATGTTTCTCTTGAATGCACTGGATCTTCAATAAGGTTAGACATATGCTCCTACATTTGCTCTGCTTCTTGCTCTACCTTGTCTTCATAGATGTACTCTAGAATTTCCGCGTTCTGTTCCTCATCTGTCATCTGTGAAATGCATGCTCCATAATTATCTGCTTAAGGATGAAAAGATGTGTCTGACATTAGGTCTTCATCCTCTGATATGGCTGGAATGGATGGTTCAGGTAAATCTTCATCAAACATCATGTTAAAACATGCTCCAAGATCTTCATTTTGAGGATGGAAAGTTTGATCCTCCGTTTTTGGTGCAGTTGGTATAAAGAGTTCAGCTTCTACATCCTCGTCAAAGTCTGAATAATAAAAGTCAAATTGAGACTTTACCGGTTCGGACTCCTGCACTAATACCTCTGGTTGTTGATACTGCTCAGCCTCCTCCTCTGTTAAGGTGTCATTGTGATCTGATTGGTACTCGAAGGCTTCATCAGTGTCATCTGAAAATGGTTATTGAGGTATGTAGTTGTGGTTTTCAATTAACTGTCTCGTTTGACCTGTCAGTCTCTGAATTGATGCTGATTGTCTCTGAATACTTTTAAATTGATTCTGGCATGTTTCAAGCATTGCATCCTACTTTTCGTCTTGTTTCTTAATCCAATCTTTGAGCATGTTAATCACCTGATCTTCTTCTGATGGTTCTGGTTCTTGATGTAGATGGTGGATAAGATGGAAAGTATGATGGTTCTTCGTACCTTGAATGATTCCAATAATTATGCCATTCTGAAAGGTATATACATTGATCGCTCGGGTGGTTACCATCACAAATTACACATCTCCCCATTTCGTTATGTTGAGCAAATGTAGTATTGCTTGGTTCTGGCATCCAGTGATAGTTGTCAACAGGCCTCAGAAAATCGGACTATTGCTCCCAGATGTGGGGTGTATCTTCTTGTAAAGCACGTAATCTCTCAGTCTCCCAGTATTGTTCCATTTTTTAACCACCTGAAATAAAAGAAAGAAACAAAAATTACATATAAAAATAAAAAAAATTAGATACAAGTAAATTAGATAGCTTCAAAATTAATAATTCAAGAAATATAAGTCCCCAGCAACGGCGCCAAAAACTTGACCGGTGCATTCACACGCGTATAACACAAGCGCACATATAGTTCAAGTAGTATAAAAATATCGATCCAACATGGACTTAATTCCTACTGTTGTTATTAATTATTGATACAATTTATTTACATGTATCTAATTAGGGGAGAAGAGGATAATTGCTTTTGGTTGGTTGAATGTGGATTTGCTTAAATAAACTAAAATAAAGACACAAAAGAAAAAAGACAAAAAAAAAAATACTAAAGAAAATAGAAGAAAAGACTCAAAGATCTAGGGTCGTGACTCCACACAATATTATTAAAAAGATGAATTGACTCTCTTATTTATGTGTAATAAATTAATTTGTTAACCTGGAACACGATGATATGCAAAAGCCTCTTCCGATGGTCAGACACAAATACCCAGTATAACCTAATTGAATCATATTCCTATGTCAACCACATTACCTGAATTCATTAAGACTAAGTTCCAATTATGGCTACCCCCGCCCGACAGGTATATTCCTATCCTGTAAGGAAATCTATTAAAGGGTTATATATCCTCAAGGAAGATCGTGGGCTATTGAATCTAAGGCTGAAACCTAAAATCCTTATGTCTAGTTCATTTTAAGTTTTACCCCATCAATCTTATTAATGGCCAGTTAATAACACGCATTAAGCTTAAGACTCAATAAACAAACTAAAGAACTACCCATAAAAAGAAAATCAATTATTAAGTGTGGATATTGTGTTTCATCACTTCCCTAGAATAAAAATAAAATGCTGGGGTTGGGGATCCACTTTTACTATTTATAATTTAGAAATCTCCCTTATTATAATATAGAATTTAACGGTGATAGCCAACCAGCCATGTAGGCGGTATTCCTTATTAAGTCAGATTTAAATTAAGTCCAACCAGCCATAATATGCGGTAATAGTATTTGAACACAAACCAGACATATAGGCGGTAATTATCTGTCACCTAAAGACCAGCCATATAGGCGGTATCTAATTATGCCAAATAAATAAAACCAGTCATTAATGCGGTAATTCCTTTTAGTGAATAATAAATTTTATATTATAATTAAGAGAGATTAATCTAAATTAAAATATTAAAAGCTTCACTCTTCCTCCAGCGAAAATTTAACTACTGAACATAAAAAGAAAGGAATAGAAGAAGAGAACTACTGCTGAAAATTAAAATACATAAATTAAATTACTAAAAAATAAACACACAAGATGCAATCCTTAAATTCCTTACAAAAACCTAAGGAAAGCATGAGAATTACAAATGAAATGGCTTGGTATTTATAGAAAAACCTAAAGGCTTGCACCAATTTCTCCACCAATTGCTCCACAAATTGCTCCACCAAACACTCCACCAAACATGCCACAAGACATGGCATCAAACATGGCACCAAACATGCAAGCATGTTTGGTGGAAGTTTGACAATTTTTATTTTTTATTTTATTAATTTTATTTTACATTTTGAAAATGACTATAGTAAATAGACAAAATATACTGGATTGTTCATCAATTTCTGCCTTCCAAACTTCAGAATTCGAAAATATTGACTTTCAAAGCTGTAGATCTTCGAGTTTTCTTTAATCTGCAACTTGAATCAGCTCAATCGGACATCGGGCGAAAAAGTTATGGCCAAAATACGAAGGTTGCGCAAAACAGGAAATTTTGACTGCACTTCGTGACGCGTATAGTAAATTTCTGTTTTTGCCATTTTTTTGCTCCGAATTTTATCGTTTTAGCCCCGAGTTGATTCCATTAAAGCCCAATACTTTATTTATCTATAAAACAGATAAAACACATCAAAACGTTCATCAAACTCGAGAAACTAAACAAAATATTAGGTTAAAGGGGCGGTAAATATTGATATATTTTCCGCTCATCATGTATGTAATTTGCAGATGGGTATATGTACATATCCACTGGGATGTATCTCAAGAGTCGAAGATATATCATCTAAAGACTCCTTACTCAAAGCTATCCTTAATGAATTTAATTTTATCTTCGTGATTATCAAACACCATTCCTAAAGAACGACAACAAGTATTGCAATTTTAGCGTGCACATTTGTAACAAACACACATTTGTTTAGCTCTACGTTTCTTTGCATAGGTGCTCCTTCCAAAACCAGGAAAATAAGAATTACAAGAATCAGAATACTCACCTACTAATCAGACCCATGCTTCAATTACCCAATGAATGTCATTAGGAATACCTTTGATCATCAAAAGTCTCATCCGTTCAAAGCGAGTTTTGTAGACTTTCATAAGAGAGTTTTGAGGGAGAGAATGAAATTGCTTGTGAAGATTTGCGAGAGCTTCTTCCATCTTGAAATGACTTCACTTGCAAAAACTAACACATAAAATAAAACACACCAAATCATAATATATACACAAATTGCATGGGTTGCCTTCCAGCTAGCACTAAGTTTAACGTCATCAGCTAGACATGACTGCCCAAACGTTAGGCTTGATTTGAAAGTGTGACACTTTTTTTATCGCTCAAATGATTCTCCCTATTAGTGCTTGACACGCTGATTGTTAACCTTGAATGTGTTATTGGACTTGGGGTTGTATATCTCAATAACTCCATATGGTAACACCTGAGTAATCACAAATGGACCTGACCACTTTGATTTCAGCTTTCTAGGGAAAATTTTTAACAGTGAATCGTATAACAACAACTGCTGCCCTGGTTCCAGTTGTCTGCGCACTATTTTTTTATCATGCCATCTCTTGGTCTTTTCTTTGTACAATCTAGCATTCTCATAAGCTTGTAGGCGAAATTCCTCCAATAAGTTGAGTTGGTGAAGTGTTTTCTCTCCTGCAGCTTGTGGATCAAGATTCAACTTCTTTAGTGCCTAGTACACCTTGTGTTCAAGTTCAACTGGCAGATGGCATGCTTTTCCAAACACCATTCGATATGGGGACATACCAATGGGTGTCTTGTAAGCTCTCTGATAGGTCTATAATGCATCATCCAATTTTATAGACCAGTCACTCCTTGTTGATCCAACGGTTCTTTCCAAGATTCTTTTGATCTCCCTATTTGAAACTTCCACCTGTCCATTTGACTATGGATGGTAAGCAGTGGTAACTTTATGAGTAACTTCGTATTTGGATAGGAGTGCATCGAAGTATCTGTTGCAGAAATGTGAGCCACCATCATTGATAATTGCACGAGGTGTTCCAAAGCGAGTTAAAATATTCTTTTTAAGGAATTTAATCACCACTTTTGAATCATTAGATGGCAGTGCAATTGCTTCAACCTATTTGGAGACGTAGTCTACTGCAACTAATATGTACAGGTTTTCGAATGATGGAACAAATGGTCCCATAAAATCAATCCCCCATACATCGAATATTTCGATTTCCAAAATATTTTACAGAGGTTCTTCATTTCTCCTTAAAATATTTCTCATTCTCTGGCACCTCTCATATTAAAGAGTAAAAAGATAAACATCTTTAAAAAGAGTGGGCCAGAACAAACCTGATTGAAGGACTTTGGCTGTAATTTTGTTTCCGCCGAAGTGTCCACCGTATGTTGATGAATGATAATACTACAGAACACTGTTGACCTCCTCATGTGGAACACAACGTCTCAGTAATTGATCAACACAATGTTTGAATAGGTACGTCTTATCCCAGACATAGTGCTTGACTTCTTTAAAGAACTTCTTTCGTTGCTGAGTTGTCCACTCCAACGGCCATTTTCCTGACACTATGCAGTTGACATAGTCAGCATACCAAATGACATCGTGTTGTTTCATGGAAAATAGTTGTTCATCTGGAAAAGTTTCTTTAATTGTCAGTTCTTACCAGCTATTTCTCCATTCTCGAGCCTCGATAAATGATATGCCATTTGATTCTCTATTCCTTTCCTGTCTCTGATCTCCACGTCAAATTCTTGTAGAAGAAGTATCCAACGGATCAATCTGGGTTTGGCATCTTTTTTCGTGATAAGATGTTTGATTGCTGAATGATCTGTGTAGACCACCACTTTGGGACTTAACAGATAAGAGAAAATTTGTAAAAAGCAAACACAACTGCAAGTAACTCCTTTTTCAGTGGTTATGTAGTTGAGTTGAGTTTAATTCAGAGTTCTGCTGGAGTATTAAATGGTGTGGAAAATCCTTGCTTTCCATTGTCCCAAAACTGCATCTAAAGCAAAATCACTAGCATCGCACATCACCTTAAATGGAAGGGTCTAATCTGATGCTACTATGATGAGAGCATAAACAAGATTTTGTTTCAGGATCTCAAAAGCTTCCTGGCATTCTTTGCTAAAGTTGAAAGGCACATCTTTGGAAAAGTCTTTGATAAATCTCTTGTAAAAACCTGCATGTCTAAGAAAGCTCCGAATCTCTTTTACAGATATTGGTGGAGGTAATTTTTCAATTGTCTCAATCGTTGCTTTGTCTACATTGATTCTTTTTTGTGAGATTCGATGTCCAAGAACAATGCTTTCTTGCACCATGAAGTGGCATTTCTCCCAGTTGAGTACCAGGTTGGTATATTCGCATCTTTGTAATACATGTTCCAGATTTTGCAAGCAATGGTCGAAAGAGTCTCCAAACACAAAGAAATCATCCATGAACACCTCCACACTTTGTTCCAGAATGTCTGAGAAGATGGCCATCATGCAACGTTGAAATGTGGCAGGAGCATTATATAATCCAAATGGCATCCTACAGAAAGCAAAAGTACCATATGGACATGTAAATGTGGTTTTTTCCTGATCTTCTAGGGCGATGGCAATCTGATTGCACCTCAAATATTTGTCCAGAAAGCAATAGTACTCATATCCCGCCAGTCTGTCTAGCATCTGATCAATGAATGGCAGCGGAAAATGGTTATTCCTTGTTGCTTTGTTCATCTTCTAGTAGTCCATGCATACTCTTCATTCAGTCATTGTTCTTATTGGAATCAGCTTGTACTTTTCATTTGTTACTGTAGTAATTCCTCATTTCTTCGGCATACACTGCATAGGACTCACCCAACTGCTGTCTGAGATGGAGTAAATGATGCCAACATCCAACCATTTGATGATTTCTTTCTTCACGACTTCCTTCATGATTGGATTGAGTCTCTGTTGATGCTCCACTGTGGGTTTGTACTCATCGTTCATCAGAATCTTGTGCATGTAAAATGATGGACTAATGCCTCGAATGTCTGCTATAGTCCAGCCAATGGCTCTCTTGTATTCTCATAACACTTTCAGCAACTTTTCTTCCTACTCCAATGTTAGTGAAGAAGAAATAATAATAGGTAATTCAGAAGAGTTTCCAAGAAATGTATACCTGAGATGGCTCGGCAGTAACTTCAGCTCCAGCCGTGGTTGTTCTTGAATTGAAGGCTTGATTCGATCTTTCTTTGGTAGTTTCAAACTTTCCACTGGTGGTGTTGATTTGAATCGGAATGGTTTGTCAAGGTAGTTGGTACATTCCAGAATTTCAGCATCAAGCTCGCTGTCAGTCAATTTGGTGATGCAAGTTTCAAGTTTATCCGTGGGAATTATATTAGTATCCTGAACGATATTATCAACAATATCAATTCTGAAACATTCTTCCTCAGTTTCATGGTTAGTTCTTATTTTTGTACATCAATAACAGTTCGACCTGTAGCCAAGAATGGTCTCCCAAGAATGATAGGTAAATATTTATCTTCTTCCATGTCAAGGATAGTGAAATCTACTGGGAGAATTAGTTTGTCGACTTTAAAGAGCACATCTTTAACAACACCTCTTGGAAATGCGAGTGTTCGATCAGTAAGTTGCAAAGAGACTGAGGTAGTCATTGCTTCGCCAATTTGCAGTTTCCTGTAAATAGAAAAAGGCATTAAATTAACACTTGCACCTAAATTACATAAAGCCTTACCAATATAATGTTCTCCAATGGTGCATAGGACAGTAAAACTGCCAGGATCTTTCAAATTTGGGGGAAGTTTCCTCTGAATGATGGCGCTGCATTCTTCCGTCAATGCTACTGTCTCGTAATCTCCCAATCTCCGTTTTCATGAAAGAATGTCTTTCATGAATTTGAAAAAACTAGGCATTTCTTCCAACGCTTCTGCGAATGGAGTGTTGATGTGCAGCTTTTTGAACACCTCCAAGAATCGAGCAAACTGCTTATCCAGTTTGTTTTTCTGGAGATGCTGTGGAAAATGTGGAGGTGGAATGATTCTTTCTTGATCTTTTTCATTTGCTTTTTTTTCCTTCATCTGTGGAAGTGCTTCTTTTGGAACTTCCTCAATGGATGTCGTGATTCCAACATCTTTGTCTATTTCAGTACCGCTTTTCAAGGTAATGGCTTGACATTTGATGAGTGGTAATTATATCACTATTTCCCATCATTTAACCTAATATTTTATATAGTTTCTCGAGTTTTATGAACGTTTTGATGTGTTTTTATTTATTTTACAGATAAAAATAATATTGGGACTTAATGGAATCAACTTGGGGCTAAAATGATGAAATCTAGAGAAAACAAGGTCAAAAACGAAAATTTAATGTACGCATCATGAAGTGCAATCCTAAATTCCAATTTTGCGCAAGTTTCGTATTTATGCCATAACTTTTTCATCCAAAATCCGATTGAGCCGATTCAAGTTGCAGATTGAAGAAGTCTCAAAGATCTACATCTTTTAAAGTCAAAATATTTTCGAATTCGAAAGTTTCTATGGGCGAAATTGATGAACAATCCAGTGTATTTTGTGTAACTTCTATAGTCATTTTCAAAATATAAAATAAAATTAATAAAATAAAAAAATAAAAATTGTCAAACTTCCACCAAACATGCTTGCATGTTTGGTGCCATGTTTGATGCCATGTTTGGTGCCATGTTTGGTGCCATGTTTGATGCCATGTTTGGTGCCATGCTTGGTGGAGCAATCGGTGGAGCAATCGGTGGGGAAATTGGTGGAAGCCTTTAGATTTTCCTATAAATACCAAGCCATATCATTTGTAATTCTCATGCTTTACTTAGGTTTTTGTAAGGAATTTAAGGATTGCAAATTGTGTGTTTTTTTTTAGTAATTTTATTTTCAGTAATAGTAATAGTTTCTTTTTCTTATATTTTCTTTTATGTTTAGTAGTTGGATTTCCGCTGGGGGAAGGGTGAAACTTTTATTATTTTAATTTAGATTAAGCTCCCTTAATTATAATATGGAAATTATAATTTAAACTAAAAGTTTACCGCCTTAATGGCTGGTTTATTTATTTGACATAAAGTGACACCGCCTATATGGACGGTCTTTAGATGACAGATGATTACCGCCTATATGGCTGGTTTATGGACAAATAATGATACCGTATTTATGGCTGGTTGGACTTAATTAAAATCTGACTAAATAGGGATACCGCCTATATGGCTGGTTGATAATATCACTGATAAATTCTATATTATAATAAAGGAGATTTCTAAATTAGAAATAGTAAAGGTGGATCCCCCAACCCGCAACATTTTATTTTTATTCTAGGGAAGTGATGAAACACAATATTACTGGGCTTAATAATTGATTTAATTACATTAGGTAATTCTTTAGTTTGTTATTGAGTCTTAAGCTTAATGCTTCTTGTTGTCTGATCACCAATAAGATTGATTTGGTAAATTTAAAATGAACTAGACATAGGGATTTTAGGTTTCAGCCTTAGATTCAATAGCTCACGATCTTCATTGAGGATAGATAACCCTTTAATAGATTTCCTTACAGGATAGACATATACCTGTAGGGCGGGGTAGCCACTATTGGAACTTGAACTTAATGAATCCAGGTAATTTGGTTGACATAGACATATGGTTCAATTGGGTTATACTGGATATTTGCATCTGCCCATCGACAGAGGTTTTTACATATCTTCGTGTTCCAAGTTAGCAAACTGATTTATTACACATATGTAAGAGAATCAATTCATTTTTAGAATAATATTGTGTGGAGTCACGACCCTAGATCTTTGAGTCTTTTCTTTTATTTTCCTTAGTATTTTCTTTTGAGTCTGTCTTTATTTTAATTAGCAAATCCACATTCAACCAACCAAAAGCAATCAATTCCCTTATCCCTATAATTAGATACCTGTAAATAAATAGTATCAATAATTAATAATAACAGTATGAATTAAGTCCTCGTGGGATCGATATTTTTATACTACTTGAATGATACGTGCGCTTGCGTTATACGCGTGTGAATGCACCGGTCAAGTTTTTGGCGCCGTTGCCGGGGACTTATTTTTCTTGAGTTATTAATTTTGAAGCTATCTAATTTACTTGTATCTAATTTTATTTATTTTTATCTGTAATTTTTATTTCATTCTTTTATTCCAGGTGGTTGAAAAATGGAACATTATTGGGAGATTGAGTGATCACGAGCTTTACTAGAAGAATATACACCTTAAATCTGGAAGTGACGGACCGATTTTCAGAGGCCTGTTGTCCAGCCTTACAACTATCATTGGATGTCTGAATCAAGCAATACTAGATTTTTTCAACAGAACGAAATGGGCAGAAGTATAATTTGTGATGGTAACCTCCCGAGCGATCAATGTATATACCTTTCAGAGTGGTAGAATTATTGGAATCATTCAAGCTACGCAGAACCAATATATTATCCATCTTATCCACCATCCACCTACTATCTTCATCAAGAACCAGAACGATATTCACCAGAGGAAAAACAAATGATAAGAGAAATGATGGACATGCTCAAGAAAAGTAATGAAAAGTGGGATGCAATATTTCAGAGTCAAGAGGCAACTATTCAGAGAATGACTGATCAAACAAGACAATTAATAGAAAACCAAAGCTACATACCTCAATGAGCATTATTAGATGAAACTGAAAAAGCCTTCGAGTACCCAGAATTTCACAATGATAACTTAACAGAGGAAGAGGCTGAGCAGTATCAACAACCAGAGGTATTAGTTCAGGAGCCCAAACCAGCGAAGTCTTTGTTTGATTATTCAGACTCTGATTCTGATGAAGAAGCTGAGCTCTTTGTACTAACTGCACCAACAAGGGAGGATCAAACTTTCAATCCTCAAAATGAAGATCTTGGAGCATGCTTTGTAATGATGTTTGAAGAAGATCTACCTGAGCCAGTCATATCAATTTCAGAGGATGAAGACCTAAAATCAGACACATTTTTACATCCTGAGGTTGATACTTATGAAGAATACATTTCACAGATGACAGATGAAGAATTGAATGCAGAAATCCTAAAACACATTTGTGAAGAAAATGTGGAGCAAGAAGCAGAGCAAATGGAGGAGCAAATGTCTGACCTTATTAAAGATCCAGTGCATTCATGGGAAACATCGTTATATTGGGGAGTACAAATTAGAGATATTGCCCAGAAGCTTGACAAAATGGAAATCTCATTCAAAGTCAAGCATCATACGAGACCCCCTGATTTTATTTCTTTCTTTTCAGGAACCACTGGAGCGACAAAGATTAAAAAGGTGACACAAGCACTGAATGAGACAAAACTTTTTTTGCCACTTTACCGTTGGAAGAGACCCTTCAAAAGCAACGCTCATGGGATTGTCTTTAATCGGACATCCAAGACGACACTGAAACCTACTTGACAGATAGATTTCAGTCACGTCTGGCTGAAGACGAAAAATTTAGCGCTAGCAGAGAGGCAACCCATGTAATTTGTTTAATGTTTATTCTTATATTTTCCGTATACATGTTGTATAGTTTTTAATTTTGTGTGTTAGTTTTCAGGGAAAAGCATAAACGAAACATTTAAGAAGGATTGGTGTTAGGCAATCACAAAGATGAGAGCTAATTCATTAGTGGTGGCTGAGTAAGGAATGGATTCTTGGGATGCATCCTAATGGATTTATATACCAAATGAGTGGCGTATTGAGTACACAAATCTGTTGCCTTAATAATTGTTTTGATTTTCTTTTCTTTTATTATTTTCTTTTATTTTCGTCAACAAGATCTATACTTTTCAACTTTCATGATTTATTTTAACGTTCATCTAATAATTGTCATTTGGCAGGTACTAGTGCTACTATTACTCACCCATTTTCAGGTTCTATAAATTCAGCTCAACATTTCTCTTTTCTTCACATTCAGATAAACATCCAAATAAGAGATAGAAAATGGAAGCAACTTCACAGCAACGAGTCAAGCGAATTTTTGTTTTATGTGGATCCAACTCTAGCGATAAACCATAGTTCATTGAGGCTGCAAAGGAATTTGGGAGAGTCATAGCAGAACGAAATATGCATCTGGTATATGGCGGTGGCAATTTTGGATTAATGGGAAGCATTTCAAAAGCCATTCAAGAGGGTGGCAGTCATGTTTTGGGAATCATTCCAAAAACTTTGGCAGACGAACACATAATCGGAAAAAAAAATGGAGATGAACGCATTGTATCAGGTATGTCTGAACAACTCCTTGAAATGATCAATACTGCGGATGCATTTATTTCGTTACCAGGTGGGCTTGGAACGAGTAAAGAAATATTCACAGTAGCATCATGGGTGCATTTGAACATTCATCGAAAGCCCATTGGATTACTTAACATTGATCATTTTTTTTCGATTTTCTGTTTGTATTTCTTGCGGAAGCCAAAAGACATGAGTTCGTCACAAAATCAATACATGTTATTTTCCTGACTGCAACAAAGGCTGAAGAATTAATTGACCAAATCCTAGCATTTGAACCAAAAATTGACCCCATTCTTTCCAAGTTGAACCGGTGAGATAGCGATTGTGGTAAGAAGCGTAAATTGTACATAGATCTTAATCGGTAATTTTTTCGGCGAATTTCAGCTAATCAGGTATAATTTTCTAAACTCTTCTTCTACTCTTTAAGACATTGGGGACAATGTCTCATTTAGGTTTGGGGAGGGAATAGTTGATTAGTATCTTGTTTATTTTGTCTTATTTTTATTAGATTTTTAGTCCTAAAAATTTTCGAAAAAGACAAAAAAACTGAAAAATTTTCAAAAATTACAAAAATATTTTGTGTTTTTTGCGTTTTTATTTGGACTAAAAAGGTGAAATTGGTGAAAGATAGCTGTGTAAGGAGTTCTCACTCCTGATACATATCTCAAACCCATTTTTGAAACAAGTTAATTTTTGTTTATTTCCTTTTGAATTATTTAATTTGTAAATTCTTCATAAAACTGACTAAAATGGATCTTCATATGCTCAGTTGGTAGGTATTATCAACATGCATGGTAACATACGGACATGAGCTGTAATTAAAAAGTTTGTAATATTTAGTGCTATAGTTTAATTGGAGGAAGCATCTATAAATGGCAATGGAGTTAAAAAAAAAACATCTGAGATCCGAGTTATTAAGTCTGTAAGGGTGTTTCAACACCTAGTGCCCTAAAACCAACTGGTTTGGGAGTCACTTGCCCAAAGCTCGCTACATGGATCAAAGATGTTGCCAAATAAATATATATATCTAAAGTCTGAGTAATTAAGTTCGTATGAGTGTCTTAACACCTGGTGCTCTAAATCTAACTGGTTTGGGAGCCACCGGCCCAAAGCTCGCTACATAGACGGAAGATATTGTATATAAATAAATTATAAAATCAGAACAAGAAAGAAAAAAATCTGAAAAATCTGAAAAAATTTATTCAGTTGCTACAAAAGGTGTGAATTCTGATAAAACTTTAGGAAAAAAATATTACTCTTTTCTTAACTGCACTTGTGACTATTGTGGGCGAAAATGAGTTGATTAATATTTTGTTGGTTGTGTATATGAAGAATGGTAAAAATAATCGAAGAATTTACTTATTCGGTAATTTAGAAAGAAAGAAAACAACTACTAACTTGGAGTAGAAGTTTCACCTGATTAGTCACTAACTTCTTGATTCTCTTTTCTCTTGTCTTTTTGCTTTTGTGTATTAGTTTTACTACCTTTTTACTTTTGTAAAATGTTTGTGGGTATCATTACTGTAAACCCTCACGAGACTACAACTCGTCCACTAGAGACACCCAGGGGTTTAAAGGCTTGTTGCATACGGTAAATGCAACTGTGATCCCTACGAAAGTGGCTTAGTTTAATTTTATTTTTATGTTATTATATTTTGTGTTTTGCTCGAGGGCTAGCAAAATGTTAGGTTTGGGGGTGTGATGAGTGGTAATTATATCATTATTTTCCACTCATTTAACCTAATATTTTATATAATTTCTCGAGTTTTATGAACGTTTTGATGTGTTTTTATTTATTTTGCAGATAAAAATAATATTGGGACTTAATGGAATCAACTCGGGGCTAAAACGATGAAATCTGGAGAAACAAATGTCAAAAACGAAAATTTACAGTACTCGTCACGAAGTGCAATCCTAAATTCCAATTTTGCGCAAGTTTCGTATTTTTACCATAACTTTTTAATCCGATATCCGATTGAGCTGATTCAAGTTGCAGATTGAAGAAGACTCGAAGATCTACAATTTTGAAAGTCAAAATATTTAAAATTCGGAAGTTTCCGAGGCCAAAATCGATGAACAATCCAGTGTATTTTGTGTAACTACTATAGTCATTTTCAAAATATAAAATAAAATTAATAAAATAAAAAAATAAAAATTGTCAAACTTCCACCAAACATGCTTGCATATTTGTTGCCATGTTTGATGCCATATTTGGTGCCATGTTTGGTGCCATGTATGATGCCATGTTTAGTGCCATGCTTGGTGGAGCAATCGATGGAGAAATTGGTGGAAGCCTTTAGATTTTCCTATAAATACCAAGCCATTTCATTTGTGATTCTCATACTTTCCTTAGGTTTTTGTATGGAATTTAACGATTGCATCTTGTGTGTTTATTTTTAGTAATTTAATTTATGCATTTTTATTTTTAGTAATAGTAGTAGTTTCTTTTTATTCTCTTTTCTTTTATGTTTAGTAGTTAGATTTCCGCTGAGGGAAATGTGGAGCTTTTATTATTTTAATTTAGATTAATATCCCTTAATTATAATATAGAAATTATAATTTAAACTAAAAGGTTTACCGCCTTAATGGCTGGTTTTATTTATTTGACATAAAGTGACACCGCCTATATAGACGGTCTTTAGGTGACATATGATTACCGCCTATATGGCTGGTTTATGGACAAATAATGATACCGTATTTATGGCTGGTTGGACTTAATTAAAATCTGACTTAATGGGGATACCGCCTATATAGCTGGTTGATAATATCACTGATAAATTTTATATTATAATAAATGAGATTTCTAAATTAGAAATAGTAAAGGTGGATCCCCCAACCCGCAACATTTTATTTTTATTCTAGGGAAGTTATGAAGCACAATATTACTGGGCTTAATAATTGATTTAATTATATTAGGTAATTCTTTAGTTTGTTACACATATATAAGAGAATCAATTCATCTTTAAAATAATATTGTATGGAGTCATGACCCTAGATCTTTGAGTCTTTTCTTTTATTTTCCTTAATATTTTCTTTTGAGTCTGTCTTTAGTTTAATTAGCAAATCCACATTCAACCAACCAAAAGCAATCAATTCTCTTCTCCCTATAATTAGATACCTGTAAATAAATAGTATCAATAATTAATAACAACAGTAGGAATTAATTCCTCGTGGGATCGATATTTTTATACTACTTGAACGATATGTGCGCTTGCGTTATATGCGTGTGAATGCACCGGTCAACATTGCTCTTTCCCTCGGTTCCTTGGATTTGGTTTTGTGTTCCTACGAAGGTTTCCTAGCGGTCTGTAACTCTGAGCATTGGCTAGTTGTCTAATTTGATTCTCCAGTGCCTTGATAGAGGCAGATTGGCTTTGAAATATAGCATCATATTTTGCTTGTTGCTTTTGAACATCTGTACAATCCATTCTTTCATTTCTGGTTGTTTTTCAAACTTCTGGCCTTTGTTTTGTTGATGAAATCCAAGCGGTGGATTGTTCTTTTGCCCTGAATTATTGCTCCATGAAAAATTGGGATAATTCCTCCACCCTGGATTATAGGTGTTGGAATATGGGTTGTTCACCTGCCTGTTGAAATTATTGACATAGTTCACCGTCTCTTCTTGTTGATTTGGCTCTGGTCCTCCTCCATAAGGTGAACTTGTGGCTCCAGCAATGTTTACAACTTGCGCGCTGGGTGTTTCTAGACATTTGCACATATGATCCAACTTAGTATTCACTGCTAAGTTGGCTCCAACTTCATAAATTTGTGCAATTCGTTGAATCATGCTCCTTTCTGTTGGCCATAGGGAATTATTGTTAGCTATTTCTTCGATTAAGTCCCAGGCTTGATCTTATCCTTTTGCCATCAAAGGTCCTCCAGCAGCAACATCAATTATGGTTCTCATCAGTCCAGAAAATCCATTATACAATGTTTGGACTTGAAGTCATATTGGAATCTCATGGTGAGGATATTTCTGGAGCAAATCTTTGTACCTTTCCCAAGCTTCGTAGAGAGTTTCCGAGTCATGTTGTGTTGGGGTAAGCTCAGCGGAAGCTAGCGGTGGAGGGCGAAAAATGTTTTTAAACATTTTAAAATTTTCCTTAGCGAATTAATTAGTATCAAATATTTATAATTCACTCAAATAATATTAAATATATTATTTACTAACATTTAATAACATAATACATTTTATTGCACGACAAATTGTTTTACTAAAATATTTTTCGACAAATAATAAGCGTAACGAGCAAATGGTCAAATCGGTTGACCAACAGCCGAGCCGGGCCATCCCAAACACTTGGGCAGTGTTCGGTCAGCCCTTGGGCTGCCCAAATAGTGTCCAGTTCGCTGGGATCACAGTTGGCACATTTGGAGCCCGTTCCGACGTGCATTTCACCATTTTCTCGCGTTTTTATCACGGAATAATTTCTGAAATTAATCCACCACCCAATACATATCCAAAATCACCCAAATGACATACTTTCCATGAAAAATATTCTTTTTTAGATGGCGAATTTAGATCTGATCCAGAATTTAATTTTACCAATTTTTCATGCCATACAAAAATTTAATCACAAATTAATCCAATTAACTTGTTCCAAATTTAATCACCACATTATAAAGTTTCAAGAATAATTCTAGGCGACCATGGAGTTGCAAAATAATTCTAGAATGGAAATATTAATTTTTTAATTAATTCCCTAATTAATCAAAATTACACATGTTTTAAAGGAAAAACAATTAAGGTTAAAAACTTCCAACTCCAAATTTGTTTCAAATACATATTCAAAATACATATTTAATTCAAACATGCAGTATACATATCTCACACATATATACATGCTCAAAAAAAACTTAAGAAAATGAGAATTTAGGAAATTAATATTACCTTTAATACTAATTTTTGGTCACCAATTTCTTTTTCCTTTTCTATCTTTTCGTGGAGAATTTTGTCCCTAGTCTTATTTTTTCCTTTGTTTCTCAACTCTTGAGAAGTGCTTAGAGTAATCACAAAATGAAACAATTTAAATTTTTATTAAAACCCTAAGTGGCCGAAATTAGGACTAATTTTACAAGAAAATTAATTAATTTTTGTGGCTAAAATCTTGACACATTTTGATCTTATCCAAAAAATGGTTTTATTTTGATTTTTGTTAATTAAAATCCATGTGTCAATTACACATGGTTTGGCCAATCAAATTAGGCCAAATAAATAAGAATATTCCAAGAATAATTCTTATATAAATAAATAAATTAATTAATTTTTTAGTTAATTAATTTTTAATAATGATAAAATGGAAGAATATTCTTGGAATAATTCGAATTATCCATAATTAATTGCCCAAGTGCTCACCGAGTACACTTTATATTGTGAGACTCTCTAGGTTCAAGTTTATCTGTCACGGAAATTATTTCCATGTCCGTAACTTGTCCATTCACAAATTACGAGGACCACAAATAATCGAGTTGAATCATCCAAGTCGAAGTCATCGCATATATATAATCTCTCTGTCATAGGTTATCCGAATTGTTCCGGAGATATAAATTAAACATCAAATCTCCGCTATGAACAATTCATGTGTCGCGACATAATTATGATTCTTAACAAATATTCGGAACTCCTTTCCGAATCATACCTCGGCCAAGGATTTCAAAGAATCATAAATTGGACACCTAAATCTCGTATACGAGACTGACAGATCCTCTTTGGATATATCACAGGATATCGTAAGTAACAATCCATACCCAATGAATATGCGGAGGTCTGATCTTAAAAGATCATTGACGTGACTGTCATTAAAGTAGTGAGGGTATCTCACATATCAACAGTGGTATCTCAAGTCAAATGAGCTAATATGCTATTCGACTCGTAAAGATTCCTATTGATGTTGGTGTTCCATCTATTAAGAATCTTTAAATGAGTCATTCAGTATTTATCCAATAAATACCTACGTGTCTATACGAGTCTCCCAAGACTCATGGTTCACTGAGATAAACCATTAGAACAATTCTAATATACGACATGTACCGGTCTCACAGGTTTACTAACCGACCAGATATGTAAACCTTAACCAAGAACATTTAAAGAATGAATTATATTGGGACATTTCTCAGCAACAATTGCGACGCTTTTGTAATTATGTCACAACTATTCATTCTATGGTCACTTACGCCTTTACCATATATAAGATTATATTGATGAAAATTACTTAATTTTATTCATAATAAAATATAATGTACATCGTATTTACAATAAATACAATAAAATTTGGCGCACAAAGCACCAACTCTAACATGTTGTACAAAGAATGTGATGTCATTCCTCAGTTTTGCTATTCTGGCTGGTGGAAAATATTTTGCAAGGAATTATGTGGGTAGAATGTTGCAAGTTGTGATAGAACCTGCTGGTAATGAATGTAGCCAAGTTTTTGCCTTCTCTTTCAAGGAATATGGGAAAACACGCAGTCTCATTGCTTCTTCAGCTCCTCGGTTGTAATTGAAAGTGCCGCAAACTTTTAGAAATTTGCTGATGTGGGCATTAGGATCTTCAGTTGCATTCCCCCCAAACTGAACTGACTGCTGAATAATCTGAATGCATGTTTTGATGTCACACGTATTTTCTGGTAAGGGAAGAAGTACAATACAAGAAATGAAGTCGTCAACCATCAGAATGGTTCTATCTCGAATGGGAATTGGTGGTGCAACCTCCAAAGTTTCAGGTTCCATGTTGATGATTACTTCTTGGCCTTCTCGTTTTTCCCTTCTCAACTGTCTGATAGTTCTTTCAATTCTGGGTCAAGCGGTTGGATTTCAAAGCTTCAGATACGTCTCATGTAGTGTTTGAGAACCTGAAACACAATAAAACAAAAACAATAAATAAAAATAAATTAGAGACAAGTAAAGGTAACTAACCTCAAAATTAATAGTGGAAGATAAATAAGTATCCGGCAACGGCGCCAAAAACTTGACCAGCACTGTCACATGTGTATAACACAAGCGCACATATCGTTCAAGTAGTATAAAAAACATCGAGTTACATACATGTGCATATATCATCCTTCAATTCCATATCTGTATCAAGTTACTGTTGGGGTTTTAAGGGAGAATTTCAATAATGCGGCAGAATCGCGGAAAATCAAAATTTTCCGATTTCAAAACTTTTTCTCTGATCAATTAAATAAACTTATTTATTTAATTATCCAATTATCAAATTCTGAAAAAATTACACAAGAAATCATATTTCTTGGAAATTACCGAATTGCTCCATAACTTTGCAAATTTATCATTTTAGTCCTAAAATTGTCAAATATAATTTTGGATGATTTCAAATCACTTCTAAAATATTTTTCAACACATCAAATGCATCAAAATTAGATTTGCAACAAATCCCTAAACTTTTCTGAAATTGCAGAGAGCACCTCTAATTTTCATTTTTTTGCAATTTGGTCATTTTGTTCAAAAACAAGCCAAGATCAAATCCAATCAACCCAAAATTTTACATGCATCATATACATACCATAATACATCACGTATATGAAAATACCCAAATTTGGAGTGGGTTACGAACCCTAATTTTTCAATTTCATCAAATTGTCCAATTTTACCAAATCTTCAAAATCCAACACTTTAATCCAATCAATATTTCACCAATCTAGCCTCACCACTTTGAAACAACTCTAGAAAAATTATAGGTCACCAAGGAGTGGCTTACTAACTCTAGAATGGCAACTTGATTTTCTAAAAATCAAAAGTAAAGCTTTGAAACTATTTCAAGCTTACTTACATGCATCAATCTTTCATCAAAGTTCACAACCAAAATAAACACAAAATATAAGAAGAGAGACAACACCGAAGCAACATAAAATGATGCTAAGCATGTTAGAAACAATTTTCATGTTGAATACTTTGAAAAATAACTTACAAAACCAAGATTTTCCAAGCCATCTTCCTTTAGCCTTCAAGCATTTCTCTTATCTTCTTTTATGTTTTATTTGGTATCTAATGAATTTGTTAAACCTAAAAATTAAACAAAACAATATATACCTCCTCCAAAATGAGCCTTGGCCGAAATTTAGGGAGAAATAAATAAAATATCTAGATATATTACTTTTGTTTCATTTAAAGGTTTATCAACTTGTTTTGCTTTTATCATTACACTTTAATGATTCCAAACAAGTCAACAATGGCAACTTAAAAAATATAACACTTATATTTAATAAGGTCATGACCGAAAATTACAAATAAAAAAGGAAAATAGATATTTTCAATTTTAACAATTAAAATAAATATCCAAGGAAGTCAAATTCAATTTGACAACAATTTCCTTTAATATAAAGTCAAACATTTACACTTATAATCATTTTCTAACTTTATCATTTGGTGAGATATTTATATTTCAATTATATTAATCATTTAACAATTAAATAATTAAATAATTAATTAAATATAAATATCTCAAATATATGTATTAATGATATATGTCAAATACCTTTATTTGACAATATATTAATGTGTATTTAATAATATCATATATTAAATACAAATAAACATTAATTAGGAAATGACGATTCGGCTCGTTTGCATGCATCTTTCGTTTAACGTTTAAACTATTTATAAATAATCACCATTATTCATAAAAATTGCCTTAGTGCTCTACGAGTATATTTCATTAGTGGGACACTCCAGATTCAGGTATATCTGTCACAAAATCAAATTTCATGTCCATAATTTACTCATCCGTAAATTATAACGACCATAGATAAACTAGCTGAATCATACAAGTCGAGGTCATTGCATACGTTTAATCCATTCGTCACAGGTATCCGGATAATCCTAGAGCTATAGATGTAAACATCAAATCTCTATATGTATTATCCCGTCGACGTATCTATTAGCAATCTCAAAATAACATTCGGAATATACTTCCGAAGTTTACTGTGGCCACAGAATTAACAGATTACTAATCACATATGGACTACCTATGCTATGTACACAGAACTGATGGATCATATCTTGACACACACAGGATGTCCTGAGGATCGGTCCACACCCAACGAACAGGTGGATGTCTGATATAAATAGATCGGTGACGTGACTACCATCTAAGTGTGGAGGATGTCTCATACATCCACAGTGGTGTCTCAAGTCGAAGGACCACTACGCTACTCAACCCGAGAAGATTATTATTGACATTGGTATACCATCTATTAAGAATCTTCGGTGAGTCGTTCAGTGTTTATCCACTATAAACACCTACACGTCTATACGAGTCTCCCCAGACTCATAGTTCATTGGGATAAACCATCGAACCAAGTCTCGATATACGACATGTACTAGTCTCAACGGATTTGACTAACTGACCCGTGTTAGTAAATCTTGACCAGGAACTATGTTTGATAATATACATTTAGCAGTGACACTTCCCAATGTCAATTACAAACTAACTTTGTAACTGTGTACTGCATTATATATTATCGGGCCTTTGTCTAATATATACATATCACTAAACCACATTTAGTTTCAATCTAATAGTAATTAGATCAAATACGTAGATAAAAACAAGAGGTGTAACCACTAAGTAAGTAATATTATGGAAAAAGGGGATGTTCGTATTCATAAATCAGACAAAAATACGATCTGGATTGGCGCTCCGAGCACCAACCCCAAAAATTTCTCCCACTTGCTCTTGTACCAATCCACTGTATCATATACACATCTCAATGTGTATCGTATACTCATTGAAAATAATAAAATTCTGACCCAACACACCTATGGGGGGAATAGGTGTAACAAGTGGAAATAAAAAATTTACTACACTATTCAAAACACGTTTCGAATAGAGAATAAATAATGGAAGAATAATCAACCAAAATAAAGATAAATTACTTCATAAACAAATCAGATAACTCAAAAGTAAACAGCAGTAAGAGTAATAAGATGGCAAGAAGATTTGTTTACGAAGTGGAAAACTCGTTAGAGTAAAAAGCCACTCCGGGTATAGGCTACCACCCAAATCCACTAATTGAGAAAAACTTACAGAGATGGTGAAAAGACCTATAGCAACAACTTTGCTGACTCTAATCCCAGAGCTGTAATCACCCAAGGAACTCCCCGAGCATGCACCAAGCAACTTCCTTCAGACCTTCTGAAGTCTCAATGGATTGAATCTGACAGGCAGTTATGTGTGTATGGTGAGGTGTGAAGAAACAAGAAAATCACTTAAGAAATAAAATATAATCTTAAGGAGAGATTTTCAATATAAAGGGAAAACAAAGGCAAGGGCTCTTGGGTAATGTGTTTTCCTCAAAAAGAAAATGGGAGAAAAGGAATCCTTTTATAGGTAGGGTTTTCTAAAAGGAAAATTAGGTTTAAAATGCGCATCCAGAAAATAAAAGATGCGACAGGCGTTCGAACGCACAACGAACGTGAATCGAACGCGGTGAAATTTGTAAAGGTCGTTTGAATAAAATGGGAACGGTACTCAAACGGGAGCTCTCTGGAATGATAGCGTTCGAACCCAACAGGAACATGACTCAAACGTTTGATCTTTGGAATTCTCTCGTTTGAACGCAATATAGAACGGGCCACTAACGGCAAACGTTCGAACCTGATAACGAACGCAGTACTAACGCCAATATTCGAACCAGATGAAGAACGCAGCACTAACGTCAGTCTGAAGCACAGCAGCCAAAAACCAGTCCAATTGCACAAAAATCTTCACTACAGATTACAACTCAATTGAACTTGTTTTATCACGGAGATAAGCCAATAAAACTGGAACTAACAATCTCCCTCTTTGGCATTCCGTGAAAAAACACTACCTAAAACAAAGACTACGATAAAAGACCGAAAAAGCAACTAGTCAACTGTCCACCATCAAAACAGTGACTTATTACAAAAGGACTCGATCTAACACCTAACAAGGTAGTCCTGAGAATAAATGCCACCACAGCAATAAACCTGTTTACGTGAAACATTCACAAACAATAAAATATCATGAAAAACATTGAGATTATCATGAATAACATAAAACATGTAAAAAAATAGTTCTCCCCCTTAATATGAACTCCCGGAGATTAATAGAACTAATACTCCCCCTTTTTGTCACGAAATGACAAAACATGCATAAACCTGATCCAACAATAAGCAAATAAGCCAATGGACAAAAGAATAACTGAAAGCAAGCAAAATCACACAAATAGGCAACAAGAAAAATGAAGCACTGTCATTAAAAAAATGATTGCAATACTGTGCAGAAACTAAACAGAAACAAGAGGCGAGAGTATAGCACATAGGCTACTATGACGACCACAAAAAAAAAGACTCCCCCTAACTGTACTAAAGGCCTGAAAAAGTAGCAAAAGGACTAGTCGGACTCCGAGCTAGCAGACGACTCATCATCATCAAAAACTACATGAGAGGATGAAATGTGACGAGCAAACTGATCCTCTAGGCGACGAACAGAAGAACGGACCTCTGATAGGCCACCGAAAACCAGACGAAGCTCAGCAAGAATAGAAGCCTGAGAATCCAAAAGGCACTGGTAAAAATCTGACGAAGGACCAGCGGAAGAAGAGAAGGCAGATGCCGAGGCTGGCGGGGGAGGTGTAGGAGCAGGAGCACGAGTATAAGCAGGAAGATGTGCAGCACCTGCAGAGACAGTCTGGCGACCAATCGGCTTGAGCAGAGGAAGAGGAGGATCATGCACAAAGTCCGGAACCAAAGCCGAGATAATACGGCGAATGAGACACCCATATGGAAGGGAGTGAGCAGCATAAGAGGCAGTACGAATACGAATCATCTCGCGCAAGATCACACTTAGAATATCTATGGAAAGGCCCTGCTCAATAGCATAGAGAAAAGCAATCCTGGCAAACGGCTGAGTGTTCACGTGCGATTTCGGCCAAAGATTGTGACACACGATTCAGTTGAGCAAACGGTAAGACGGCAGCAATGTGGCAACAACTATCGTCCCCCCGGCAAACGGATGATGTTGTCTGGTGGCAACATCCATGACAAGCTGATCAGAAGGGCCGTCGGTTGGAGACCAGAGGAATTGAGGATAGGGCACCTCAGGGATAGCCAGAACCCGAGATAAAATAGAAGGATCAATGTCCAGGTAGTGGCCACGAATGTACACCGAGAAAGAGGTGGGGGATACAACCTCCATGTTGGAATATAATTCCTGAACAAGTTGAGGAGAATGACCAATGAAGCCAGATAAGAAAGGGCCCCAACCACGGTTAATCAGCAAGGGTACAACCCCGGAATCACGCAACTAATCTTCCAAGACGTTGCGCTCCAAAAATAGACTGCGCTGTGAGAAGTGATCATCAAACAATTTACCAGCAACGGGACTGCGAAAATGATCCCGAGGAAGAGAGTCGCGAGGACGTTTCTTCGAAGCAATGGACTTCTTAGGCATCTAGAGTACACATGAAATGCACAGAATAAGAAGCAACCCAAACAGACCACAAAAAAAATAAGAAATCAAAGAAAAGCAAAGATCGTTCGAACGCAAATTCATAGGGCGTTCGAACGCGATGGCGTATGAAGGAACCAGAAAACACCCTAAGAGATGTAATACGCCACAAATAGACACACACAAACCATAGATAAGAGAATCGCAAGAGACAATACGCCTTCAATCAAAGAGAGAAGGCTAAAAATAAAAAAATATAGAAATCCTAAACCTAGATCTAAAATGACAGAAACAAGAAAGAAAATGAAAAGAAAATTACCTTGATGATAAAGAAGATGCTGAGAATCAGTAGATTAGAGGCACACAAATCCAGATTTGACCGAAAAGGGAACAAAATAGCGAGGAAGAGCAAGAACCAGAGAAAGAATAGAAGAGAAATGAAAATGGCGAACAGAAACCGCACGAAGGTATTTAAATACCGACACGGCATTCGAACGAGAGTCAAACGTAATTCGAACGATTATGATCAAACGAACAGAAGAACGGAACACCAACAAGACACGTTCAAATGATTATAAGAACGAGACACCAACGATATTAGTTCGAACGAAAATAAGAATGAAACACGAACAAAATATAGACAGTGCACAGCAAGGGAGCAGATACAATGATACCTAGAGGAGAATCTGATAATTACGTCATGAAACAATAGACATCATTTGGTAGGTTGCTAAACACAACACTTATGTATATGACACAAACACTAAGGCATATCAAACGCTTGCGTGAAAATAAATAAAGTGCATAGCAAATCAAGGCTCAAAATCTTATTTTTATGAGCTGGACACAGCCAAATAAAACCATCTCTAAACAAACCAAGTTCATAAAATAGATGTTCAAACCCAACACCACTAGGACCTAAAAATTAGCAACATTGGTTGCATGCTATATTGATTACCCCATAAATATCATGAGCTCATATTGAACAACTCTTACGAGTGAAGGGTTTTTGCCCTTATCTTTTGAATTGGCCATTTTGGCTTTTGCACTTGAGTCTCATTTTTTTTGTTAAATTATTTCTTTTTACTTTTACAAAAGGGGATAACAAGGTCATCTAGTCAAAGGTCACACTATTGAGCAAACAAAGCATAAAAGAGATTAGATTGTCATTCCAAAAACTCATACATGCGACTAAGCCTTGACAAAATAAAACGTGTATGTGAGGTGCAAGCATATGATATACCAGAGATTTTTATCATACACACTCATAAATATAGAGCATCAAGTAAAATGAAGCATATCATACATGCAGAATCATATATTCTACAAACCAGGATCACATGTACAGGCTATCCATGATCTAACAGTCTCCAATTTATTTTTTTTTAAAAAAAAAATGAAATAACACACAGCTAACAAAAAAAAATGAAAGAAAGAAAAAAACTCACCCACATAGACACATGCGAAAGACAACAAGCTACGTGAAGATGCACATCCCTATTGCTGACCGAAGAAATTCAAATCGAATGTTGTCAAGAGGTTTTGTAAACAGGTCAGCAAGTTGATAATCGGTTGAAAGATACTCAAGGGATACAATCTTAGATTCAACCAGTTCACGAATGAAATGATGACGAATATCAATGTGTTTGGTGCGAGAATGTTGGACAAGATTTTTGGATATGTTTATCGCACTAGAATTGTCACAGAAAACGGTCATAGTCGCTTGTGAAATCCCATAATCTATTAACATTTGTTTAATCCAGAGCAATTGAGTGCAACAGCTCTCAGCTGCCATGTATTCCGCTTCGGCCGTGGATAAGGAAACAACATTTTGCTTCTTGCTCATCCATGCAACAAGATTAGTACCTACATAGAAGCAACCACCAGTTGTACTCTTCCTATCTTCTGCGCAACCAACCAAATCAGCATCAGAGTAACCCGCTAGAACAATGTTAGAGTTCTCAGTATACATTAACCATAGTCGACCGTATTATGAATATAACGAATGATACGTTTAACTGCACTCAAATGGGATTCCTTAGGATTCGCTTGAAATCGAGCACAGACGCCCACACTAAAAGCAATGTCAGGTCTGCTGGCAGTTAAGTACAACAGACTACCTATCATACTCCTGTATAGAGTCTGATCCACACTCTTCCCAGATAGATCACTAGTAAGCTTCAGACTAGTACTCATGGGAGTTCTAGTGTGTTTCTTACTATCTAATCCAAAAAGTTTAACAATATTTCTAGCATACTTGGATTGAGAGATGTATGTCTCAGATCCAAGTTGTTTAACTTGAGGCGTAAGAAAATAGTTGAGCTCCCATATCATGCTCATCTCAAACTCTTGAGTCATGGCATCGTCAAACTCATGTGCAAGAGAGTCACGAGGTGAACCAAAGACGATGTCGTCGACATACACTTGAGCAATAGTGATTATGCCATCGACCTTTCGAATGAACATAGTTCGGTCAACTCCCCCTCGAGAGTAGCCATGATCTAACAGATAACCAGTGAGACGATCATACCAAGCTCTAGGTGCTTGGTTGTGACCATATAGAGCTTTCTTCAACCTATAGACGAAGTCGGGATGATTGGTATCCACAAATCCTTTGGGTTGTTCTACATAAACCTCTTCTTGTAGGAAACCATTCAAGAATGCGTTTTTGACATCCATTTGATTGAGTTTGAATTTCTTGCTGCACGCAACAACAAGAAGAATACGAATAGACTCTAGCCTGGCCACGGGAGCAAAGGTCTCATCATAATCTATCTCTTCAACCTGAGTGTAGCCTTGAGCCACTGGACGAGCCTTGTTTCTAGTTATGGTACCCTGGTCATCAGTCTTGTTCTTGAAAATCCATTTGGTTTCAATCACATTAGTATTCTTGGGTCTAGGAACAAGATGCCAGACATCATTTCGAGTGAATTGGTTTAATTCTTCATGCATGGCATTGACCCAGTTTTCGTCCAAAAGAGCCTATTCAACCTTTTTAGGCTCAATCTGAGACACGTAACAAGCAAATGATAATTGATTGATCAGTCTCCCACGAAGTCTCAAACCCTCAGAAACATCTCCCAGAACGTTCTCTTTAGGATGGTTCAGCTTAACACGAGATGACGGGACCAACTCATGAGATTTATCATTTTCAGGAAAATTACATTTGTCAGAATGATCAGGTGTAGTCGTGTTGCCAGAGGATCCAACATCATCAGTTTCATCATTTCTGTCATTAAAAGTGACTAATTCCTTCTCATTATCGGGACTGCAATCAGCATCGTTCACAGTCACATTGATAGTTTCCATAACCGTAAGAGTACATTTATTGAACACTCTATAGGCTCTGCTGTTTTGCGAGTACCCTAAGAATATGCCTTCATCACTTTTGGCATCAAACTTTGCAAGATTTTCTCTATCTCTCAGAATGTAACAAGTACTACCAAAAACTTTGAAGTATTTGACAGTAGGTTTCTTATCCTTCTATATTTCATAAGGAGTCTTCTCAGTTCCAGGTCTCAGGAAAACACGATTAATAATGTGACAGGCTGTGCACACAGCTTCTCCCCAAAAATGTAAAGCAATTCATTTGCTGTGAATCATGACACAAGCCATTTCCTAGATAACTCTGTTTTTCCTCTCAACAATTCCATTCTGCTGAGGAGTGATAAGAGCAGAGAACTCATGTTTTATACCCTTGTTGGTACAGAAAGATCCGAGGCTAGAATTTTGGAACTCACGACCATGATCAGTCTGAATCCTGGAAATACTCAAATCTTTCTCATTCATCAGTCTCCTGCACAAGACCTGGATGATTTCAGCAGCTTTAGATTTTTCCCGTAGGAGATCAACCCAAGTGTATCTAGAAAAATCATCCACTACAACCAAAATATATTTTTTACCTCCTAGACTTTCGGACTTGGAAGGACCCATAAGATCCATATGGAGAAGTTCTAAAGGTCTTTTGGTAAGAATGTGAGAGACACGAGTATGCTTAGCTCTAGTCTGTTTTCCCAACTGACATGGACCACACACATTACCTTTCTTTCCTAATTTAGGAAGATAAGTAATGAGGTTCCGTCTCGAAACTTTAGACAGGTCATGGTAATTTATGTGTCCTAACTTTTGATGCCACAAGTCAATCTCATCTAAACGAACAGCATTACATACTGAAGATTGACCAACGAAGATTCCGTAACAGTTGTTGGTAGTTCTGAGACCTTTAATAATACACTCTCATTGGGCATTAAACACCAGACATGTTTTCTTCTCAAAGCTAACATCTAGACCAGTGTCACAGAAATGACTAACACTCAACAAATTTGCAGTCAGTCCTTCCATATACAGGACGTCATCAAGAACAGGAAGACCGGTAAGGAGATTCTTCCTTTACCCATAATCGGAGCCCTTCCTCCATCACCAAAAGTAACATTTCCAGTCATGGTTTCTTCGAGAGATGCAAACATAGCTTTATCTCCACACATGTGTCTGGAGCATCCACTATCAAAGTACCACATTTGGTTGTCCCTAGCCTTGAGGGCTATGTGAGCAACATAGCACTCTTCCTTCCTAATCCAGGCCTGTCTGGGATCTTTATTAGATCCTGAGTTCCTGGTCAACAGGGCTAATTTTTCACTAATGACTTTGGTCTGACGAGCTAGTTCAAAAACCTGTTGAGCTAAAGAGCTAGAGTCTTTTTGGTGAGAGGTCTTCCTAGATCTAGTGTTGTTCTTTCTGAGCTTGAAGCACTTGGGTCGGGTGTGACCAATTTTGCCACAGTAGTGACATGTGGGAACAAACCTAGGTTGAGCATTTGAGACTTTTGGCTGATCATCAGTAGAGTTGTTTATGGTGATAGAATGATCACCTGATGTTCTAGGGGAAACTTCTCTATCAGGTTTGGCACTCGAGTTTTCAGCATGGATAAAGATAATTTTTGAAGAGGAGGCACTCTTGTCATCAGTCTTAGCATAACCTAGACCTCTCTTGTCACCAGAACGCACACCTAGCCCTATCATATGATCAATCTTTTGAGACCCACACGAGAAGGCAAACAATTTAGACTGAGTCTGTTCAAGTTCTCTTTCTAAAGCTTCCGATCCCTTGTTTTTTTCTTTGAGATCAGCAACAACAATCTAATTTTTTTCAAGTTTGATTTGTGCCTCATTTCTTTCGAGTTCAGTCTCTCTGAGTTGTTTGGTCATTTCATCATTTGACTGTTTGATGCTCAAACTTTCATTGAACAATTCAGTGAAAGCGGTCCGAAGATCGTCCTCATCTTCAGAGTCACTTTGCTCAAAACACTCAGATCTTTCCAAAGTTTCGTTGACAGCTCCATCTTCTTCATGACCATCCACACTGCAGGTAAAAGCCATGTGAGAGAAATTTCTTTCTGATCCTGAGTCATCAGAATATTCCTCATCTTCTTCTTCATCATCAGATAGAGACACAGCCATGGCCTTCTTTCCTTTCGATTTCAGGAAAGTGGGACATTCAGCACGAATGTGACCAAAACCTTGACACTCATGACACCTAACAGTTTGAGATTTCTTATCCTTCTCATCTCTATTTTCTTTCCTACCTGTCCTATAACGATTGTTATTGTCTCTAGGTTTCTCAGTCCACCGCTTATCAGGATTATTGTCATTTTTCTTAGGGTTCAAAAATTTCTTAAACCTTTTCACAAACATGACCATGTCAGCATCTGAAAGGGATGAAACTTTGTCATCATCAGATACTTCACGTTTTTCAACTTTCACAGATTTCATGGCTATATTTTTGGTCTTTCTAAAACCGAGAAGTTTACTCTCATAGATTTGAAGATTACCTACAAGGTCATCTAGTTTCAACTTATCTACGTCTTTGCTCTCCTCTATAGCAGTGATCTTAGGTAGAAATTTTTCAGGGAGAGATCTAAGAATTTTTCTAACAATACGACTTGTGGGAATAATTTCTCCTAAGTTAAAACTAGAGTTGACGATGTCATTTATTTCAGCATAAAATTCATCAAAGGTTTCATCCTCTTTCATCCGAGCCATTTCAAACCTAGTGGCAAGATCTTGTAATCTGTTGTTCCTGACGGACGATGTACCTTCGTGAACAGTTGCCAGAATGTCCCAAGCATCCTTGGCAACTTCACACATGGAAACCCTTCTAAACTCAGAAGTACAAATAGCGCCATGTATAGCATTGAGTGCTTTACTATTCCTATTGCACTCCTCAAACTCATCCTTGGACCAAGAGAGTTTGTCTTTTGGAGAGGTAACTCCTTCTACAGTAACAACCGGTGGTTTCCATCCATACTCCACCGACATCCAAACTCTCTCATCTAGGGACTTTAGGAATCCCTTCATACGAACTTTCCAATGGGAATATTCAGTCCCATCAAAGAATGGGGGCAGTTCAAAGGTTGACTTTTAGACCGATATTAGGCTCTGATACCAATTGAAAATAATAAAGTTCTGACCCAACACACCTACGGGGGGAATATGTGTAACAATCGGAAATAAAAAATTTACTACACTATTCAAAACACATTTCGAATAGAGAACAAACAATGGAAGAAAAATCAACCAAAATAAAGATAAATTACTTCATAAACAAATCAGATAACTCAAAAGTAAACAGTAGTAAGAGTAATAAGATGGCAAGGAGATTTGTTTACGAAGTGGAAAACTCGTTAGAGTAAAAAACCACTCTGGATATAGGCTACCACCCAAATCCACTAATTGAGAAAAACTTACAGAGATGGTGAAAAGACCTATAGCAACAACTTTGCTGACTCTAATCCCAAAGCTGTAATCACCTAAGGAACTCCCCGAGCATGCACCAAACAACTTCCTTCAGACCTTCTGAAGTCTCAATGGATTGAATCTGACAGGCAGTTATGTGTGTATGGTGAGGTGTGAAGAAACAATAAAATCACTCAAGAAATAAATATAATCTTAAGGAGAGATTTTCAATATAAAGGGAAAACAAAGGCAAGGGCTCTTGGGTAATGTGTTTTCCTCAAAAGAAAATGAGAGAAAATGAATCCTTTAATAGGTAGGGTTTTCTAAAAGGAAAATTAGGTTTAAAACGTGCATCCAGAAAAAAAAAGAGGCGTTCGAACGCACAACGATCGTGATTCGAACGCAGTGAAATTTGCAAAGGCCGTTCGAACGAAATGGGAACGGTACTCAAACGGGAGCTCTCTGGAATGATAGCGTTCGAACCCAACAGGAACGGGACTCGAACGTTTTCTCTCTGGAATGCTCTCGTTCGAACGCAATATAGAATGGGCCACTAACGCCAAATGTTTGAACCTGATAATGAACGCAGCACTAACGCCAATGTTCGAACCAGATGAAGAACGCAGCACTAACGTCAGTCTGAAGCACAGCAGCCAAAAACCAGTCCAATTGCACAAAAATCTTCACAACAGATTACAATTCAATTGAACTTTTTTTGTCACGGAGATAAGTCAATAAAACTGGAACTAACACTCATGGCTCTCAAAAGCTCATCTCGTACTTAAGAGGTAGGCAACAAAAAGTAGGTCCGCTATTACATATTGAGTTTGTCAAACACACTCCATCGTTTCCCATAGCTAGCATCATTCATATTTTGTATAATCTAAATTATATGTTAATATGACTCTATTGCTACATCAGTATTGTGCTATAGCTACTGAGTTGTCCAAGTATTTAGGGATCAAATCCAAAAATACTATGAAGACAACCGCAAGCACAAAAGTAATATAAACTTTTAGTTTATAAGGTCACTATACAACTTAATAAGTCAATACTTCATAAGTTGCATCTAATTCCATTGAAAAAGTAGAATCTTTTGTGACACTCCCACTGTAACTTTTCAGACTCTTTATGACGTAGACTATCTAACATCATGATTAGTCTAAAAACTAATAATGGTTGCAAACCATATGCTCCATGAATTAAGAAACTCGTTCTTAATATCTCAAAGAACTTGTTTCAAGATCCATCCTATGATATATAGGATATCAAAATAACTCGTAACAATTACAATTAAATCAATATCTTTAATCGTACATAATAAAATATTTATTATGTCATCATCAAATGATACATAAGATTGATTAGACATTCTAATCAATATTTCTTTCGAAAAAGGAATCATCATTTATGAAAGATGAATACTATATATAAGACACACATTAACTGTCAAACAGTTATACTAACTGTCATACAGATAACCTTGTTCTGTCTTTTATTAGATCATATCTAATGCACGACTAATAAGAGTATCTCACAAGTCTCTTAGTTTTATATCTTATATAAACCTTTATATCAAATATAACAGAGACTACTCTCATTGCTTTCACGGAGTAAAAAAGACTTAGGTAAACCTTTTACCTTATAAACATCTCATTATTACTATAATAATGATAATGTTGATAAGATATATAACACTAGAAAGTAATTTGTACGCTCCCACTAACCCTTTTATCACACATGTATTCTCTATACTTTGACAAGATCAGACAATCTGACTGATATCAAAAATAAAAAACACAAATTTCTGGAAGACTTATTTGAGTCTACATGATGAGTGGTATTTATATCACTATTTCATACTCATTTAACCTAATATTTTGTTTAGTTTCTCGAGTTTTATGAACGTTTTGATGTGTTTTTGTTTATTTTACAGATAAAAATAATATTGAGAATTAATGAATCAACTCGAGGTTAAAATGATGAAATTCGGAGAAAAAAAAATGTCAAAAATGAAAATTTACCATACGTGTCACGAAGTGGAGTCCTAAATTTCAATTTTGCGCAATTTTCTTATTTTGGCCATAAAATTTTCATCCGATATACGATTGAGCTAATTCAAGTTGCAAATTAAAGAAGACAAAAAGATCTACAACTTTCAAGATTTAAATATTTTCGAATTCGGAAGTTGAGAAGGCCGAAATTGATGAACAATCCAGTATATTTTGAGTAATTACAATAGTCATTTTCAAAATATAAAATAAAATTAATAAAAATAAAAATAAAAATTGTCAAACTTCCACCAAACATGCTTGCATGTTTGGTGCCATGTTTGATGCCATGTTTGATGCCATGTTTGGTGCCATGTTTGGTGCCATGTTTGATGTCATGTTTAGTGTCATGTTTGGTGGAGTGTTTGGTGGAGCAATTGGTGGAAGCCTTTAGATTTTCCTATAAATACCAAGCCATTTCATTTGTAATTCTCATGCTTTCCTTAGGTTTTTGTAAGGAATTTAAGGATTCCATCTTGTTTGTATTTATTTTCAGTAATAGTAGTAGTTCTTCTTCTTCTCCTATTTTCTTTTATGTTGAGTAGTTAGATTTCCTCTAGGGGGAAGGGTGAAACTTTTATTATTTTAATTTAGATTAATCTCCCTTAATTATAATATGAAAATTATAATTCAAATTAAAAGAATTACACCCTTAATAGCTGGTTTTATTTATTTTTCATAAAGTAACACTGCCTATATGGCCTGTCTTTAGGTGACAGATAATTACCGCCTATATGGCTGGTTTATGGAAAAATAATGTCACCGCCTTTATGGCTGGTTGGACTTAATGAAAATCTGACTTAATGAGGATGCCACCTATATGGTCGGTTGGTAATATCACAGTTAATTTTTGTATTATAATAAGGGAGATTTCTAAATTAGAAATAGTAAAGGTGGATCCCCCAACCCCCAGTATTTTATTTTTATTTTAGGGAAATGATGAAATACAATATCCACACTTAATAATTGATTTTATTTTATGGGTAATTCTTTAGTTTGTTTATTGAGTCTTAAGCTTAATTCTTTTTGTTGCCTGATCACCAATAAGATTGATGTGGTAAACTTAAAATGAATTTGGAAAAGAGATTTTAGGTTTCAGCCTTAGATTCAATAGCTCACGATTTTCCTTGAGAATAGATAACCCTTTAATAGATTTCCTTACAGGATAGGAATATACCTGTCGGGCGGGGGTAGCCATAATTGGAACTTGACCTTAATGGATCCGGATAATTTGATTGGCATAGACATATGGTTTAATTGGGTTATACTGGATATTTGCATCTGACCATCGGAATAGGCTTTTGCATATCATCGTGTTCCAGGTTAGCAAACTAATTTGTTACACATATATAAGGGAATCAATTCATCATTAGAATAATATTGTGTGGAGTCACAACCCTAGATCTTTGAGTCTTTTGTTATTTTCCTTGGTATTTTCTTTTATGTGTTTAAGTATTTTATTCATCAAATCCACATTCAACCAACCAGAAACATTCATTCTTTTCTCCATGTAATTAGATACCTGTAAATAAATAGTATCAATAATTAATAACAACAGTAGGAATTAAGTCATCATGGGATCGATATTTTTATACTACTTGAACGGTACGTGCGCTTGCGTTATACGCGTGTGATTGCACCGGTCACTACAATAGGCTCTATAAGCTAGCACACTAAACTGCGAATCTCAGCAGAACATAAACTCTAGGGCCATTCCAGAATGAACTCTTAGAAATCACAACTAATCTCTTATCTTAATAAGTCATTCAAAACGTCACTTTGCATTCTTTACCTAAAATGTACAGTTTAATATCAACATTAACCAATATATTTTTAATTGTTCAATTAGTGTGACTAGAGATAAGTTTTCTCAGAATCTACAATAGATTGCTGAGTGTAACTTTTCTCATTGTCATACTTTAAATGTCAAACCTTTAATAAGCCCACACTGCTTTCGCTGCTCAAACAATTAGCACATATCATGAACTAATTCATAATGAAAGCTTAATCAAGTTCAAAACTTGATCGTAGTAAGCTATGAACAATCTTAGATCTATTGTTCAATGGTGAACTTCCATAATCGATATCGAATATCGCTTCCATTATAAGTTATAGGATAATTTTCTTCGATAAGAAAACAACAGAATCATTAAGTATCAAATACTCGTAAATGATTATGATATCCTATGGGACTTATATAGAAGATGTATAAGGGTTGTTTCATCTTATTAATTACGTAGTTCCATTTATAATTTATCATTCTCACATTTGACATCAATAAGTCAAGTCTTTTCTACAATTGTTAACATCTGATGTTACACACCAAGTAATAAAATGATTTTATTACTTAGAATCATA